>VDFB02081131.1:0-81460 GCA_007258455.2 Sequoia sempervirens
CTCATCCTAATCCACTAAGCCTTCCATCTATCCTAGGTCCTCATCCTACTTCATCAAACCTTCCATCTATCTTAGGTCCATACCCTATTCCTCAAGAACAACAAAGGCACACATCCTTGATGCCCTTTCAAAATTCTACCCACAACAACTCATCCATAATACCTCCATATCATTCATCTCAATTCATCCCTCCCATTTCTCTTGGAGGAAATTTGGGTGCCAAATGTCAAAAATTTCCATATCAAAATCGACATGTGTCAAAGGATCAACATGTCTCCTCGAAGATGCATGCAAAAATAAAATAAAATTTGATCCAAAATCAAAAGAAAAATCAAAAAGACCATAAAGGCCCATCAAAGCAAAAGGAAAAATTCCCAAGACCACAAAGGTCTTTAAATGAAAGTGAAAAATCTCAAAGGCCACAAAGGCCCACAAAGCAAAAATCAACGTCAAAAGTCATGTGGATTCCAAAAAGTCTCATAGAAGCAATAAAATCTAAATTGGCATCCAAATTTGTTATCCAAAAGCTTCCTCCAATCTTCCATCTAATAGCCTATCACCTTCCAAATCCATTTTTCATCCATCACGCCACCACCCATCAAGGTGTGTGCCAATGTTGACCTTGCAATCCTTTCCATCTATCCATCAGCAAGCCTTCCCACCTCTTATACGTTATCCAACATTCATCCCCCATCATTATCCTTTAATCCGTACCTTTGGATAATTCCTTAGTTCTTCCATCATGCCTTTAATAGGCCAACATTTATGAGTCTAATCCCCATTGCCATGGTTTATTAAAAGGATATTTAGTTATGAAACTTGATGCTTAAGTCCTTCCATCTTCCTATAATGCATATATTATCTTCCACATTTCCACCTTTGATCTTGATAAGGTTAAGGATCTTTTTGAACACCATATATCTTATCCTATTCGCTTTGTCCATATTTTCCATACCATATCTTTCATTTTATCCATATTTCATCATTCTCTCTAAATACATCCTTTCTTCCTGTAGATGCATAAAATTGGTCATATCTAATTAATCCTGGAATTTAATTAAATATTTATTATTTAATTAATTTCTCTAAAGTCTTCTACAATATGATTAAATTTAATTAATTTAATTATATTGTTCATTAAAATTATTCTTCTATCATGATTAAATAAATTGATTTTTATTTAATTATTTCACATTCATATGTCCACTTAATTAATTGAATAAATACACTTTATTTATTTATATTAATTATCACTTTTTGAGTTTAATTAAGTCTTTGATTTAATTAAATTTAAATATTTCTTTTCAATTTCTTCTTCTCGTTAATTAAATATCTCATTTAATTAATTTCATTTACATACCATTTCTTAAAAGTTTAATTAAATATCTCTATTTAATTGAATATCTTCCATATCTTTTCAGAATCATAATTAAATATTCTATTTAATTATGAAATCTTACATTATTCTTCAAATATAGGGTAAATATTCTATTTTTAGAAGAATCTTTGTGTCACCCATAAATACATAATTGAATTTTATGATTCATTATTTATCTTCTTCAAAATCTTTCCATAATCTCACAAAAGATGACTTTTTTTACAAATCTTCTTTATCGTCTTATCTTACCTTTTTTACATAAAAGAAAACAAATCTTGCTTTCTACTTTCTTCTATTTTTCTTCAGTCATCCATTCTCAACCGTTCGATCCGCGAGGAATTTTCACAATCGTTGATCATATCAGCCAATCAAAAGCTTTCAAAAACTCTATAAATAGCGCAGCCAATCCAAGCAAGGGTTACACAACACATATCCTAGTAATTAGAGATTAATTGCATTCTAGCACTATAGCATTATAGTTTTATTATTCATAGCATCATCATAGTCTTTCATTTTCAGCAATCATGTTTAGCATTAGAGTAATCATGCCTTAGCATTACAGGAATTTCATAATCAATCTCGTTCTTTAGGAGGACTATTCATTGAGCCTAGCATATAATCTGAGAGCCAGCTAGAATCAATGAAAATACTGGAGATAGAGGATGATAGGATGACATCGATAACAGGATACTGAGTTTGCAAATCTCTCTTATTTTAATATTGTGTTTTTGATATAATGTCTTATTGGTGTGTTTGATTCATTTGTTTTTACATATTTAACGCTCACAAAATTGACCACACATTATTGGCACCCACCGTGGGGTCTTGCCCCGTTTTTAACATCTACTTGCAGGTTTTTTGACAGGATTTTGCATTCTGGAATTCAGATTTTTGACAAAATTTTTCGTGTTAGCACATCCGAGAATTTTCGAAGCACATCTGCAGGTTTTTAAAGCGCATCTGTGGTTTCTTTCAGCACTTTTGCAGGTACTTCAGCGCATCTAGGAATTGTTTAGGTGCATCCAAGAAATGTTTCGGCGCATCTATAGGAAAAAATGGCGCATATACCCTACTTAGTTAAAAATTTCTAAAAAAAAAAAAAAAAAAGAAATTTAGCTACATTCTATTTTAGCGCATTTAGGAGTTTTAGAAGATGAGGACCAGAAGCGCATTTCATAATTTGTTTTCATATTATTAAACTTATTTTTGTTAAAAATAGGAATCTTTTGAAGTATACAGTTGTAACTAAACAGGTTTCTGAGTCTGACGCCTTCCGCAGACAAAACCTTTTTCTGGCTTAAAAAGAACCAATCTAGGATAGTCACAACTGGTTTTAAAAGGAAGCAACCCTAGGATAGACATGGATTTAAAATAAATCAATCTAGGATAGTCACCACACACTGATATTGTAGTTAAAATGAATCCCATGCTTTTTGTGAAGCAACATCTTCACGTAGTTTAGATCATTGTGAGTTGGGTTTTACAAAGAACAGTGTCTACTGTGTTTTGTGGCAATAGGTCTATGCTCTCCCCTTAACTAGGTGACCAAAATACTAGACTTTCCTTTTACATTCATGCAATTTTACTACTTTATTACATCCTGTAGAGGGCCTACTCTTGTGGGAAAAAGTACTTACCCAAGAGGAACAACTCAAGTGGCTTCAAGCCAAAGCTAGGCTATTCTATCCCACTACAAAATTTAAAGCAAATCAGGAGAAATCCTTCCGTAGTGTGCAAGATAACCATCCCAAATCCCTTGTTCTAAAGGTTGGGGAGGTCCTCGAGGAGTTTATTATTGTCAGACCGAATCTGAAACTCACCACGTAACCTAGTGTAGTGATCTGCACCAAGCCGGGCTTGAACATCACACAAATCATGTTGAGGAAGAATCTACCCTTCTAAGATACCTTCAAATTTTATAATCCTGCCAAGGACCGCTCTTTTAGGGATCCAATATCCACTTATCACTCCGAAAGTATACCTAGAAAAACAAAACACGGGCGCCCCTTCGGGGGTGACACGGTTGTGTGAGTCAACACAGTTCTAAGAATGGGCCTGTTGATTATGATGATGACCTACTTGAGTACTAAGAGTGAGTGTTTGAAATTGTCTACCATGTGTAAAACCTGTGAAAACACTTTTTGAAAAACATTTTTGAAACTTACACTTGATGTTTAGTATATGACCTAAACACAATATTTTTCAGAGTGTTTGTTGTGTTTTCAATCACACTAATTCAAATAAAAGATAATCCAAAATGAACATGTCAAATTTTAGCTGAAAATTGTTCTCAACTGTTTGGAAAAGTTACCTTGGAAAACCTATTTTAGTGCATCTAGGGTATATTCTGGTGCATATAAGGTCTGTTTTAGCACATTTATTGGTTAAATCAACACTTTTAGGGTCTATTTTTGCGCATTGAGTCTTTTAGCGCATACGCTGGCTATTCTGAAAACAAAACTTTTTGGTCACTATCTAAAACATTTTATGTAGCGCATATAGGATACAGAGTAGCGTATTTGGGACATATTAAAGTGCATCTGACCTATTCTCTAGCGCATATCCCTATTTTTGAAGTGCATCTAGGCAACAGAAAAAGCGCATCTATCATTTTTTCTGAGTCATTGTTTGTGACAGATCATTGTTTATAGCATTCCCAGTCCAGTAGCATATCAACATTTTCTCTCATGCTTAGGGAGTGGAAATCTACCAAGTTTTTCAAGAAGTCAATTACCAATAGAATCAGGAAACCAAAGAAACCTCTAGGCTACAAGAAAATCTTACAACTAAGGAATTTTTTATACAAGAGTTGGCACGTCTTGCTCCATTATCACTAGTTTCTCCATAGATACCAAGATTTTGTTAGAGGATTTACAAACGAATACACTGTGGACCCTTTAGATTCACGAGCCTATTTTCAAAGAAGAGAGTTCTCCCAATGACATAATCACAATCATCCTCTTGATTTCAACTATATACTACAACCTTCTATTGAATATTCGACACATCCTAGTCAAATACTTCAGCGAGTTGAAATAGGCTATTCAATATATTGATCATTCTTCGAAAACAAAGATCAAATCTTACAAGTGCACTTTCCATCACAAACTTCCAAATTCTTGGTTCAACTTCTCCCAATAGGATTCTGACATTCTTTATCATTGGAAGCCATAACCACAAATTAAGAAAACATAGTTTTGATCATATCATAAGACTTTCAGCTTATTAGTTTAAAACATCATCTTTGATTGCACTCATCAAACTATGATTTAAGCTTAGGAGAACATCTTGAAATCATATGCCTATTTTTACGTGATCACAATACAACAAACTGAAGGAAAATTTCAACAAGAAGATCATACCTCAACAACACAAAAGGAAGGTGAAAATAGTGATCCCCTTTATAGTGTGAGTTGAAATACCCTTTTTGAAGACAACATGACCGAAAGCGAAAATAATCCGTTGGCTTCCGACAAAGATATGAGAGAAACCCATGAGGATAGTGAGGATGAACAAGAAGAAGAATGCCACTTTAAGAAGCTTAACAAGATCCTAAATTTCTTAGAGCAGTAGAAAAGCACATAACACGTGACAAACAAAAATATTTCCTATTTTTGGCTGACAAAGGAGCTAAATTACCCCACGATTTTGATACTGATAACATAAAGAGTAATACTGACGAAACACCCTTATTTGGTCTTAGTGTCTTGACTCAACATGTTAAAACATTAGAAGGGAAAATTAAAGTTCTAGAAGGGGGAGCCACAACAAAGACATACACTCTTGATGATATTTTCCATATCTTTTTGATCGACATCTCAACATGATTCCATTTCCTAAGCATTGTGAAATTCCAAAGTTTGATCGTTATAACAGAAAATCGGATCCCATTGACCATATTAGAGACTTTTGAAACATGACTTTAGAATTTTCTCATGAGGATACATACTTAATGCATTTTTTCCAATGAAGTCTTGGAGGCCAATCGATGGAATGGTTATTAAAACTTACACTGCCTATCAAAACATTTGAGGAATTGGTCAACGAGTTCATCTCTCAATATTCCTATAACATACAAGACCAAATCACAATGATTGATCTATGCAAGGCTAAGCAAAAACTTGGTGAACCGTTCATCACATTTCTTCAGAGATGGAGAAGGTTGTTCGCTAGATATCCACGTCATGTTCCTGAAAAGGAAAAGATCACTACATTCATAAATAGCTTGGATCAAGAGATGAGTTATCGTCTAAATCTTCATTGTCCTCCCTCTTTTTAGAAAATGATTGAAAATGCAATCACAATTGAAAATGCATTAGTCCAGAGAGGGATAATAAAACTCGATAGGGACAATACTAGCCCATCAAATCAGCACAATGAAAAATCAAAGTTTTGGACTCGCAACAAGAATGTGGTGAATAATGGTGTTGTAGATGCACATCATGTCTCACCTAAGCTAGTTGTTCTTAGTGTTCCTCGCAACAACAACTACAACAGTTTTAACTCGGTTACAAATCAGGGAAACAACTCCCCTCCTCCTCCAAGGAATAACCAAAATCCAACTTTTGCTCCAAATCAGAATAATACCAACAATCAAGGGTATCATGGAAACAACAATAACAATGCCTTAGGAAATACATCAAACAAAAATCCACAGTGATCTTCATTTTTCTCCAACAGAAGAAATTTTACTCCATTGGGGCAATCTCTAGAATCTGCCCTTAAAGACTTGATGGCAAAGAACGTTATTACACTACCGCCTCAACGTAACTTCAAACCCATCGTGAAGCCACCATCATGGAATGAGGCGTACTATTATGAATATCATAGATGTAAAGGCCATCGTACGAATAATTGTCAAGCCTTGAAGAATGCAATTCAAGATTTAATCGACAAAGATATTGTCACAATAGAAGGAAACCAACAATCAAACGAAGACCATCAAGCATTTCAAAATCCTTTTCCCAACTATCAAAAGGGTGAGTCTTCTAGAAAGAATGTGAATCATATCGATGAACATATAATCAATCATATCTACAATGTTCATGAGCGGGTTAATGTTATAAAAGTCAAAGAGAAAATAGAGTATCTAGAAGTTAACGTAACAACAAGGGCACAAGCTAAAGTTGTCCTAAAAGGTGCTCCTTCAAAATCCATTGTGCCACTGTCTCCACATCAATATGAGTTAATCAATCAACTTGGAAAAAATTCTGCCCAGATCTCCATCTTGGAACTTCTGAAGATTTCCCTAGCGCATAAGGAAATTCTAGACAAAGCCCTCATTGAAGCAACTATATCTGATGATCTGAATGTGGATCAATTTCAAGCCATCGTGGGACATTTATCCTCATCCACATGCCTTTTATTTTCTCAAAAAGATGATGTTTCCATGACACATCCCCATAATTAATCGTTATAGTTAGAAGTCATAGTCCACAAGTTTCATGTCAGATGAGTTCTAATAGATGGAGGTGCTGGTTTAAACATATGTACCATGAAATTAATTCAGGCTTTAGGATTTTCTAAGGATTCCATTGATCCCAGAAGAAAGATTACTATCAAAGCCTATGATGATGAGGAAAGAGCATCCAAAGGTTTAATCATGTCACCAATCAGAGTGGGGCCGGTTATCAAAAACACTTTCTGTCAAGTGTTAGACCGAGATCTCGCATACAACATCTTGTTGGGTCATCCTTGGATCCACGACATGCAAGTTGTACCATCTACATATCAACAGTGTCTTATGTTTCCTTATGATGGGTAAGAGATCATGATATTAGTTGATAGTTCTCACAGTCAAACTTGTGCTACAGTCAAAGCTAGTCAAGACACTTTGGTTCCTAACAATCGAGAAGTGACTACTAGCACTTCTCCAAAAGTTGATACACAAATCAGTTAACTAACCAAAATCTTTGACAAACAATTACGGTTCAAGGATAATGGAGTAGGAGAATATTATCTCTGTCTAGCTAATCTTCCTATGTCACCTTGAACACATGGAAAACCTTCCATCACACAATGTCAGATGTCTATAGCATCAACATCAACACAATTAGCAGTAGGACCAATCACAAAGTTCAATGGACAATTTATCAAAGAGAAATTTCCGATGGAAGATCCTAAGGATAGCGAAATGTTAAAATGGTTCTATAGAGATGAAGATGAAGATAAAACCGTTCTCAATATAAAATTACCAACTAAGAAATATGGTAATGGATAATCCATCATGTAAAAGATGGGCTATGAGGGTAATGGTCCTATCGAAAAAGAAAAGGAGTAGTTGAGCCTATTGATCCTCTAGGACTTGCTGCAAAGGATAAAATAGGACTAGGCTATGATACTAGCTCGAAAGAAACAACATCCAAACAAGTGAATGATACTATACTCACATTGCAAGAAATTTTTGATCCAAGGGAACCATGCTTGACAACAATTCAGAATTTCATCGATAATAGCTCTAACACAAATTCTGGAGAATACGAATGGGATACAATCCATAATGATGAATTTTGGAGGGATAAATAGGTTGATGTGATACACAAGTACACACCTACTTTAATCAAAGGAGAAGGTTCAAGCACCCAACCACATGAATCTGAACTACAACACAACTATGATCCTAGTGATACCGAGTCAGATTTAATCGAACAAGACTATCATGAGGACAATACCATCATTGATCTACCTCATACCTCGGATCCTATCGACACCTCCATTATGACCATAACCATAGCCGATTTAACGCAACCAAATGACCCGCTATCGCTAATACATCTTGATCTCATTGACTGGGATCTATCTGAATCTCTGGATATACTTGTGTTTCCAACTGACGAATCGATCGTAAAATTCCTTTCCATAGATAATGTAAATGATTGTTCCACTAGTGATTTTCGGTATGAGATCCCTAGTCAGGAGAGTGTCAAGTTTCCTAGCTGCAAAAATAAAAATAAAAAAGAAAGATCTAATGGTGAAAACCAGAATCTGGCAGTATTAGATCAAGCAAAAGATAAATCAAAGAGTGTATTAGATGGTGAAAACCTTTTCAAGGAACCAGATGATGGGATGCTTGACACTCTCCCGGAGCACTATCATGAGCAATCGCCTATCTTAATTGAGCCTACAAAAGTAGTTAATCTTGAAAATACAAAGAAATCGAGGATTCTACAGTTGGCTACATCAATGACAGATAAAGAAGTACCCGAGTTCATGGAATTTCTTAGAGAAAATCAAGTCAACTTTGCTTGGTCTTATGTGGACATGCCAGGTCTTGATCCTGATCTTATAATGCATAACTTTTTCATTAAACCAGGAGAAAAACCTGTGAAACAAAAACTTAGAAAGATGCATCCTCATGTGGCATTACTAGTTAAAGAAGAACTTAAGAAACTCCTCGATGTGGGATTTATAAGATCAATTGACTATGCAGAATGGATCTCCAATATTGTTCCTATATCCAAACCTAACAAAAGTGTTCGAGTGTGCACAGATTTCAGAGATCTTAATAAGGCATGTCCTAAGGATGATTTTCCTCTTCCAAGCATTGATGCTATAGTCGATCTAACGACTGTCCATTCCATGTATTCACTAATGGATGGTTTTTTTGGTTATAACAAAATCAATATTGCACCTGAAGACCAGGACAAAACAACTTTCACATGTCCCTGGGGGACTTACTATTGGAACGTCATGCCTTTCGGTTTAAAGAATGTTGGGGCTACATATTAAAGAGCTATGACTATAATTTTTTATGACATGATGCACACATTCATGGAAGATTATGTTGATGACATAATGGAAAAATCATACACAAGAGGACATCTCGAGATATTATCAAAAATATTTGTGAGGTTGGAAAAGTTCAAAGT
The DNA here is from genome assembly GCA_007258455.2 of Sequoia sempervirens. Classification (NCBI taxonomy): domain Eukaryota; kingdom Viridiplantae; phylum Streptophyta; class Pinopsida; order Cupressales; family Cupressaceae; genus Sequoia; species Sequoia sempervirens. Next base: position 9,247 of record VDFB02081131.1, read on the forward strand.
TTGCCTCAACCCTAAGAAATGTGTTTTTGGAGTCACATCTGGAAAACTCTTGGGATACATTGTTTTAGCAAAAGGAATTGAAGTAGATCCCACCAAGGTACAAGCAATCATGGAAATTCCTCCAGCAAAGAATATTAGTCAGTTGAGGTCACTACAGGGACGACTCCAATCTATATGAATATTCATTGCACAACTAGAAAATAAATGCCTACCTTTCACACATCTATTGAACAAGAATGTTTCGTTCAAATGGGATGATAAGTGTGAAATGTCCTTTCAACAAATCAAGCAATACTTAATGAACCCACCAATTTTGATACCACCAAATCCAGACAAACCACTCATCTTATACATTGCTGCCACAAAGACATGTTTGGGGGCATTGTTAGCATAGGAAGACTCTACAGGAAAATAACATGTAATCTATTATATCAGCTGAACATTAACAGGTCATAAACTCAACTACACTTTCATTGAGAAGGCTTGCCTAGTTGTGGTATTTTCCTTATAGAAGTTTTTCCACTACATGTTAACTCATACAATCAACCTTGTTGCAAAGATTGATCCACTCAAATATCTTTTAAGCAAGGCCACCTTAATAGGAAGATTAACAAAATGGGTCATGATATTAAGCGAGTTCGATATCCATTATATTGATCGCAAAGCAATCAAAGGACAATTTATCGTTGGCCAACTAGCTGAAGCACCCCTATAAGCAAAACATCCCATGCACATTGAATTTCTAGATGTTGATGTCTTCACGATAGAGTCAAAGCAACTTTGGTCATTATATTTTGATGGCTCATTTACTCAACATGGATCGGGGGCAGGCATACTCTTCATCACTCCTCAAGGAAATACCATTCCTCGATCGTATCAGCTAATGTTTCCATGCACTAATAACATAGCCAAATATGAAGCTTTAATCACTAGACTCAAAATAGCATTGGAATGGAGAATCACAAAATTGCAAGTCTATGGTGACTCACAGTTAGTCATTAAACAAATCAATGATGACTATCAAGACCAAAGATGACAAATTGTTGCCGTACAAGAAAATGGTTGACGATTTCAAGAAATAATTTGTATACATCAAGTTCATACAAATTCCAAGGCTTGATAACAAGGTAACTGATGCTATGGCCACAATCACTTCATTGTTACAACTCCCAAAAACTCGGGCTCACTAGGAATTTTTGGTGGAACAATCATTTACGCTTGCCTACGATACCCCTGAAAGACAAATCATTTGCCACTTAGTAGGAAAAATTCACCTTGGTATGGAAAAATTTATGTGTACCTAAAAGATGACATCTTACCACTTGACTTATCCCATAACAAAAAGTGCAACTTTATCCACCAATCTTCTCGCTATACCCTTATCGTTGACACTCTCTATCACCGTAGTCTTGATGGTACTTTACTTCAATGTCTTGAACGTGACGAATCTGATAAGGCTTTACAAGAAGTTCATGGTGGCATTTGTGGTACTCATTCAAATGGACTAACCTTATCCAAGAAATTGATTAGACTGGGTTATTACTGGCCTACAATGGAGAGGGAATCATTCACTTTTGTAATAAAGTGCTCTAAATGTCAGATTCATGGAAATCTCATTCATGCACCAGCACATGAACTACAATCGTTTGTACCAACCTAGCCATTCTCTCAATGGGGATTAGATTTAGTTGGAAAGATTCATCCTTCATCCTCGAACAGACACAAGTTCATCATCACAGCTATAGTATTTTACTAAGTGGATTGAGGTAGTCCCTCTCACTAAGGTCACTGGAAAAAAAAAATCATCATTCATACTAAATTATCTCATTTATCGGTATGGTATTCCCAACTCCATTATTATAGATAATGGACGACCATTCAAGAATCAGGATGTTGACTAACTTTGTGAGAGATTCCATATCCAACACAGATATTCCACACCTTATTATCCACAAGGGAATGGCCAAGAAGAGGCCTCAAATAAAACAATATTGAAAATTTTGAAGAAGACTATGAATGATGCAAGGAAAGATTGGCACGTTCAACTTAATCCTGCGTTATGGGCCCACTGAATTAGTATCTGAACGCCAACCGGAGCAACGCCATTTTCTCTTGTCTATAGAGTAGAAGCCATCCTACCCCTAGAGGTTGAGATCCCATCACTTAGAGTATCATTGAAAGGTCTCATAACATATGATGAATACAGAGTTTCCCGATTGCAAGAATTGGAACTTCTTGATCAAAAAAGATGAGCAGCTTATCATTTGAAAGCCTATCAACAAATCATGTCTCGCAACTATAATCACAAAGTCAAACCGTGTACCTTTTAGGTTGGTGATCTTGTTCTAAAAGAGAACCCACACAATTAGCAAGATAGAGAAAAGAAGGGAAAGTTTGAACCTAATTGGCTAGGTCTGTATGTGGTCATAGTAGTGTATAGTTCAAGAGCATACAAGTTGTCAACGCCAGAAGGGGAATTGTTTGACGAACCCATCAATAGCATGCACTTGAAAAAGTATTATGTCTGAAGCAGTCATTATCATCCAGAAAAAGTCCTAAAAAAATACAACATTAGAAAAAGTCCTAAAAAAATATAAAAACATAAAAAAAAGTCCTGAAAAAATAAAAAAACATCAGAAAAAGTCCTAAAAAATACAAAAACATCAGAAAAAGTCCTGAAAAAATACAAAAACAATAGAAAAATTCATGAAGAAATACAAAAACAATAGAAGAAGTCTTAAAAAAATGGTTACCCTAGTGAAAACTTGGCAAACAGGCATCTCGGTATCGAAAAAAAAAAACCCAGAAAAATGCAATAAAAACAAATAGTGAAAATCTGGCAAATAGACGCTATTTGTAGCTCTCCATCTATTAGTTCCTATTTTTCACTAAGCTTTCATTTGAATGCATCTTTCCATCATCTTAGGATCATACCAGCATCATGTTACCATCATTTTCCTAGAGCGATAATGTCTTACCATGGCTTGATTATTGGACATATCCATTTCAGCAAGCTATGTCAAATACTGGGGGAAAACGTTGACATACTCTTGGGCAACCAACTTTTAGGTTCTACCAAAATAGCTTGACAAAGATATAAACTCAATCATACAAACAAACAATCAAAACACATGAACAGCTATCTAATCATCGATCCATATCACAACGGTTTTTCAGAAAAATACCATATCATGACTCATATCTGGATGATCTAAAATCTGAATAATGATTGAAATATCAGTTTTCCAATTTGCACAATGGTTGTTTGATTTTTTGATATCATCTCTTTGGAGCACACTCAATGATGTACTGAATTAGATTGGCAAGGAAGGAGGATGATTTTTCTTTGTTTGTTGTCTTGAGGTTAACTATCGATCTAATGAAAATATGTTGTAAAACATGATTTCCAAAGCATATCATTAACGACAGTTCCACATTTGCATCAAAAGGTGGTTAGTCTTTGTCTATTTATGCAAGAAATGCTTAGGTCATCTTGGTTCAATTATACCTCGATGCTTGTGTTCGCTTGCTATATCAAAAATCATGAAAGTTGTACTTAGGTCATCATTGGTGCTAATCTCCCCTCTAATACTTGTACATACTTCCAAAATTTTATAAGGCTCTATGATGATTCATAAAAGCTACCCAAAGGCTCAATGAATAGTTGGTTTTATTTAGTTGCATTTCATTTAGATCAATGCATATATTTTGCATACTGGATTCACATTAGAGTTTCACACAAGGCTGAACAGATAAATCAACGGTTGTCATGTCTCTTTGGATTATATGTGGAGATTTTTTTCATGCTCATTTCATCTCAGTCTTGTGCATATCATATAGTTTCAACATCCATCATTGGGATCCTTTCCCATTTATTTATCCTTCCTAATACATTATCATTTCATATTTCATATCGTTTCATTGCATATCATGGGACACTCCCATTTTTTCATCATCTTCATTCCATTCTCATGCTATTCCAATCCTTTTATCCTTTCATATCATTCATTTAATCATTTAACCATTTTCATTCTTATCCTATCTATCATTTTCATTTTACATATCATCTCATTTTCATATCATTACATTTCATCTTGTTTCATCTCATTTCATTTCATCATATCATTCCATATCATTTTATTACATTACATTGCCTATCATATCGGTCAATTTTCATTTCATTTTATCATTCCACTTTTTACATTGCATATCATATCATTACATTACAATTTCATTTTTTATTCCATTTCATTTTATTTCATCTCATTTATTATTATTCATATCATTTTAATTTTTTCATTTTTTCATTACATTTCCATTTTATTGTTTTATCATTTCATTTCATTATTTACTCATTTTTTTCATCACATCATTCTCTCATCATTTTTTTTTATCATATGATTTTATTCATATAACTATCATTTATCATTTGTCATCTCATCGGTTCATATCATTTTATCATCTCAGGTCACTTCATAATTCATTTTATCATCTCCTTTCATTCCATTTTATTATTTTATTTCATCATTACATTTCATATCATTACATTACATTTTATTTTTTATCTCATTTCATATCATTTCATTTCATTTTCATCTCATTTCCATTACATCATTATAGTTACCATATCATCTCATTTCATTTCATTTTATCATCTCATCAATCTTTTTCATATTCATTACATTTCATAACATATATTTCATCATTTATCATTCACATCTTTTCTCATTTTCAAATACCACTTATACAAAATTTGATATTACATATCATGTGGCAAATTCTTCATGCATTTCATAAACACATCCATCACATCATCATCATTTATAGCATTTGCAAAAATTCAAAAACAAAAATTTCATATCATCTCAACATATTGCATTTTTACCATCATCATCCACCTACATGAGATCATTAGTACACATCATATCGCACATCATCATATCATAATCATATCACATCATCCTGCAAATCATGTCAGTCAGTAGATCATATATCAAAATCCATATCACATAAACAAGGAAATACATGCATATCTGTCTCATATCATCATATCAAATGCAATACATCATCAAAACTCATCTCCGCTGCATATCATCACTCATCAAAAATACATACAAATGTCCAATAGTCCAATGACACTGGAAATTCTCAAAAGATACATGAGATATGATAAAAAAATCAATATACATGCTCTAAGAATATGAGATCTATCATATACAATCCTGCATATATCAATCATGGCTTGCTGGTGGAACCCCTTGATGTAGCTGGTCTCGCGGATGGTGGCCTACCACTAGTCCCTGCATATGGATCCCATCGAGGCCTTGTAACCCCCAGACTCTATGTGCCTATCCATGTCCTACTCCTAGTCCTAGTGTGGGACTGTGGGAAAGGCTCTCTACGCTCAGGAGGACATAAATCCTCGTATCTGACTCGGTAATACTCAAACTTTCTAGCCATCTTGAAGCCCTCTACAATGGCCTCTTGCAATGAAGCACTCTCCATGGTGCCCATGAACCTTTGTGCAACACCCTCGGCCTCTATCACCCTCCATCTCGATGCATCTCTCTCTGTCATCACCTGGGCTAACTGTGGGTTTGGGGTAGGAGGATGTGCTTGTGCTTGTGCCTATGCCTGTGCCTGTGCCTATGCCTATGCCCGTGCTCGTGCCTGTGCCTGTGCCTATGACTGTGCTAGCTGTTCCTATAGCTGTGCGACCAATCTCTGTGCCTGCACCAACTGACTTTGCAATTGCACCTGTTTTCCATGTAATGTCTACACCTAGGCTTGTAGGGAATCTATCTGTCCCTGTTGTGATGAGGAACCAACCATGATCATTGTCCTTCATCCAATCCCAATCCTCGGCCTCTGCATGATCTGGATACCACTCAAAATATCTAGCCTTAGTCTCACTAGCACCGACCCCTCATCTCCATTGTCATCCCCATCATCCCCATCGGAGCTCTCCTCCTCCTCTCAACTCTCCTCCTCCTCTCCCCCAACCGTTGCCTACTCACCACCTACCACATCCTCATGTCTCCCTGCCCCTAGCTGTGGTACCACCAAAATGGGTGCTGGCTCATGAGGACATTTCAACCATGGAAATGGATGTGTATGAAAATAAATGGAGTACTTCTCAGACATCCCCACATCAACAATATCTCGCTTGTCATCCCATGCCTCAGGTGCTAGATCCATATACTATGTATAAGCTATCTGGTATGAAATACCAGGTCCCCATCCTGCCTCATCCTTGCTTCGTGCATAGTGAGCAACTCCCTGAGGCATACCTTGAGTGAATCCAAACTGTTGTTGTACTCACATGGCCAAAAACTTCTCAATAATAAATGGAGTCCTCCCTATCAAAAATTAGGGCATACATACAAATGACATCTCTAAATGATCAGTATCCTAGGCCTCACAATCTAGGTATGACCGCCATATCACGACATCCATGTCATCAAGGCACTGCCTCCAGTAATCCAACTTTCCCAGCTTGGGTTGGACAAGAAACATCCAATATGCATACACATAGGGCCTACCTGGTGGTCTCACTCTGGGATAGGTTGGTCTCATCACTACAATATGCTCCCACGCCCAGATCTGGAGCAATGTTACACCGCAGGATATACTCGACGAACTTTTGTATACCACCTGATGAAGGTTATGATACCGATGCGCCAACATGTAACTCCTCCAAGCATATGTCTGTGGCTATAATAACATCTACTCTAGGATCCTCCACCATCCCACTAATAGTCCCTTTGATCAACGACCTGGACAAAGGAGACCTCTAATGAATGCACCTAATACTGCAGGCAAGGTCGGATATCCTCTGAAGTCAGCCCATGGCACCCAGTACCTGGCTATGTGAGCATCACCAAATACTCTCCTTAGCGCATCTGTCCCACCTAGCTCCTTATGATCATAGAACACAAGGGCGCCAACCACGGGAATACCCAATATCCTGTACACATCATCTGGAGTCACAGTCACCTCACCAGTCGGCAAATGAAAGGTGTTGTGCTCCAAATGCCACCTCTCTGCCAGTGTGGCCAATAGTCCCCTGTTGACCCAAATCAGAGTCATGGCCAATAAATATCTCAATTCGCATGTCCCTATCAATGCTACTCATCTGGTGTCAGCTCGGCTATCCTATCCGACCCTGCCAAGTGACGCTCCCTAATCTGGAGCTTTTTGAAAACCTCTTATTTTTTGTTATCACAAAGACAGTCAAACAACATCATATCAATGATTCAATCTCAATCAAACAACACCAATCTAACTCATATCTATCTATGACCCATATCAGTGACACATCATCAATCTGACTCATATCAAATGACCCATATCAAGTGACCTATATCAAGTGTTCTATCTAGGTGATTCACATTGATCATATTTAATCAATACCCAATCTATCTATTTGGATATCATATCAATATGCTCTACCATCAATTACTATTTTTTTTCTTTTTCAAGAATGCAAATTTATCAAAAATCACATCATCTTATTTGTATTTCAATCATGAATGCAAATATGTTTTCAATCAATCATCTACTATTTTTTTTCTATCACAGAAAGCAAATTTATCAGAAGTCCTCTGAATCATCTACTCTTTGTTTTTCATACAGAGGAAACAAAGTTATCAACAATCTACTCTTTGATTTCTATTTTGGAAACAAAGTTATCAATTATTTATCAGATTTTCTATCCATATCAACATGATGACAAGACAATTTCTCTATCTATTAACCAACAAAGCAATATACATCATTGTTTTTACATCAATTTCATCAAATCACACATTTTGTCTCTTTTTACCAGTTGCGCTAATTTGTGGCCTCTATGCGCTAAAACTCACATGTGCTATTATGTATCCTAGATGCGCTAAAACCCAAATGCGTCGTTCTTTTCCCTAGATGTGCTCAAACATTTCCTCTATGCGCTATTTCCCTCTAAGTGCTAAAACTCTAAACCTAAGCATCACTTCATTTCCTAGATGCGCGATAACCCTACATGCGCTAATATTTTTCCTAGATGCACTAAAACCCTAATTTTTCTATGGCATCCTATATGCGCTACTCTTTTTATCGAATGCACTAAAATGGTTTCTATGCTAAACATGGTAAATCTGTCCTATATGTGCTACTCTTTTTATCGAAAGCACTCAACTAGCTATCGAAAGTGCTACAACTTTTCTAAAAGCTCTAAAATGGAATTTTCAAACCTAAATTCCATGGAAAACAGTAAAATTCAATTCAAAATGGAAAAATTTGAAAGCATACGAAGTTGGATTGACTCACTGGTGGTCCATACGCAGCTAGTCTCTAGTATTGGTAGGCCCACTCAAATCTATGATGGTGATACAGAATCTCCATTTCGCCAGGTCACTATCAAAGCTACAGGATTCTCAAAGTCAAAAAGTGCAAATGATTTGTCCTTTTCTCTTTTTTACCTTTTAAAGGTCAACTAAAGATGAGTTTTGTGAAATTTTTATCTTCTTATCTAACTTTGACTTTATTTTTACACTGGGGCATCCTTATACATCATTTTTTTGAGAGCTAAATCACTGACTTCAAATCAAAATCAAAATCTCATCATCAAATCACATTTTTCCAACATTATCAACAACCCTTCATCATCAGTGATTTATCTCCCGAGGGGGCATCATTAACAACGGTAGCATTTTTTTTCGATTAGAAACATATCAGAATCAGGTCATGGGCATATTTTTCAGAAAAGGGGCAAAGTCGAATACAACAAATTTTGAAAGCGGGAATATTTTCTTTGAAGGAATGCATTTCACACATTACTTCAAAGAGGGGAAAAATGTAGATGCATAAAATTGGTCATATTTGATTAATCCTGGCATTTAATTAAATATTTATTATTTAATTAATTTCTCTAAAGTCTTCTACAATATGATTAAATTTAATTAATTTAATTATATTGTTCATTCAAATTATTATTCTATCATGATTAAATAAATTATTTTTTATTTAATTATTTCACATTCATATGTCAACTTAATTAAATAAATAAATGCACTTTATTTATTTATATTAATTATCACTTTTTGAATTTAATTAAGTCTTTTTGATTTAATTAAATTTAAATATTTCTTTTCAATTTCTTCTTCTCATTAATTAAATATCTCATTTAATTAATTTCATTTACATACCATTTCTTAAAAGTTTAATTAAATATCTTTATTTAATTGAATATCTTCCATATTTTTTTAGAATCATAATTAAATATTCTATTTAATTATGAAATCTTACATTATTCTTCAAATCTAGGGTAAATATTTTATTTTAAGAAGAATATCTATGTCACCCATAAATAAATAATTGAATTTTATAATTCATTATTTATCTTCTTCAAAATCTTTCCATAATCTCACAAAAGATGATTTTTTTTTACAAATCATCTTTATCATCTTATCTTACCTTTTTTATAGAAAAGAAAACAAATCTTGCTTTCTGCTTTCTTCTATTTTTCTTTAGTCTTATCCATTCTCAACCATTCGATCCGCCAGGAATTTTCACAATCATTGATCATATCAGCCAATCAAAAGCTTTCAAAAACTCTATAAATAGCGCAACCAATCCAAGCAAGGGTTACACAACACATATCAGAGTAATTAGAGATTAATTGCATTCTAGCACTATAGCATTATAGTTTTATTATTCATAGCATCATCATAGTCTTTCATTTTCAGTAATCATGTTTAGCATTAGAGTAATCATGCCTTAGCATTACAGGCATTTCATTATCAATCTCTTTCTTTAGGAAGACTATTCATTGAGCCTACCATACAATTTGAGAGCTAGCTGGAATCAATGAAAATACTGGAGATAGAGAACGATAGGATGACATCGATAACAAGATACTGAGTTTGCAAATCTCTCTTATTTTAATATTATTTTTTTGATATAATGTCTTATTGGTGTGTTTGATTCATGTGTTTTTACATATTTAACGCTCACAAAATCGACCACACACTTCCCATCCTTGGTCTTGATGAAGAATAGGGGAAAAATACTTGGGCTTGTGTCTGTATCTTATCTAGTTGATCTTGATCATCCCATTCACTACCCTTATCATTGCATTCTTTCATTCCATATCTCCTAGCTTATAAAAATCCATGTCATCATGTATCTTTTAAACCTTGAATCTTATCATGCAAATCATATTTGAGCCTAGCTATAAAACATTATCCAATCATCATATCTTTTGTCAATCAACCATCAACAATCATCAATATTTTCATACTTAGAGGAAATCAGTGATCCTAAGTACTTATCATCATCATTCCTTATAGAATCAATCATTCCTAGCATCCTAATCGATCAACCATTATCATTTTTTGACAAAAGATATGTTGCTTGTGTGACATGTTTTGCAGTGAATCTTTCATTTTGATTTATCATTTATCCACAGTTGCATTATCTCTATTGTGGGGCATCTTGTTCCTTCAATCGGTCATATCATATCATTCATTCATATATCTTGGGATATGCAACTTGCTTCTCACCATATATCCATCATGCTTCCATCTCTGCATCCATCACGCATTTGGGTCCGCATCATAGCTTGATCTAGTGTTTGTATCATGGTATCCCCTAGTACTACTCGGCTTATTCTAAAAATTAGTTTATCTTATCACATCACACTAGGGACATGTCCTACATTTGGATCAAATTCTTATACATTCTCGAGATCAAAAAATTAGAAAATCTCAAAAACATTCAAAAAATCAAAAAATTCCAAAACATTCAAAAAATTAGAAAATCCCAAAAACATTCAGAAAATCAGAAAATCCCAAAAAAATTCAAAACATATCAAAATCCAAAACATTCAAAACATATAAAAATCCAAAAACATTCAAAACATATCAAAAGCCAAAACAGGTCAAAAAGTCAAAAAGTTAAAAACATTGTCATCTGGTCGAACTACGTCGTCTCTGAGCTTTGAACATAGGAAAGAGTGATCTTTGATTATCCCTTGAGACATTTAGGTTAGTTTTCTACTAGCCCGTCATAATAAACTAGCGTTCCATTATGTTCATGTTCTCTTCTTGTAATTTTTTGGTCAGGCCATTAATCGAACTACATGGTCTCTGTGTGTACAACGTAGGCAAGGCTAATTTTTTTATTAGCCCTCGAGACCCCTAGGGTAGGTCTGTAGGTTAGGTATTGGTCATCATGGTCATGTATCAGCCTAGGATGGGGGAAAAATGTTGTACTCATTAGGGGAAAATAAACATTGAGCTTGAACCAACAGGCAAACAGCCATCAGGAAAACGTTACAAAAACAAACTTGAAATGAATGTTATTTCTGAATCAAGGGTTTATCACATTAAACACAAATGTTCAAATTATTCCACTTTGATTTTTGATATCATATCTCTCGAATCCTTGATGATGTATTGAACTGGAGGAGCAATGACGGAGTATGATTTTTCTTTGTTTGTTGTCTGTGATTTTATCATTATTACTATGCAAGTTGTCGCGGGACGTTCTCTACAAAGTATCACTAATGACATTCCAAATTTTCATAGGAAAACGGTTAAATATTGTCTATTTATGCAAGCAATGCTCAGGTCATCTTGGTTTAATTATACTTAGATGCTGGTGTTAACTTGCAATTTTAAAAACATCATGGAAGTAGTACTCAGGTCATCTTGATCTAAAACATGCCATCGATTCTTGTACTCACTTTCAACATTTTAAAGGCCCAATGATGATAAAGAGCATGACAAATTGGTTAATACAAATGACAACTTTTGAATACGAGATTTTCATAGTTAAGCTAGATTGCATTCATGTTAGTATTGTATGTGTATTTATGGGGTTTTTCAAAGCTGAAATCATTTAACAATGGTGTCATCTCTATTATTAATCGATTGAGTACACTTGGAATTAATAAAAAACACATCCTTATCATTTAGTTGCACATCAGTTGCATCATCATTTGCATATTTTAGAAAGCATTCCCACATCATTTCCATCCATGCATTCCAACATAATATTTGCATCAACAAAATACAAAACAAGACTTGCATCGCATATCATTCCAATCATCACAATCATGTCATTTAGAAGGGTGATCCTCTAAGCCTAAATGAGTGAATCTCTTTAGATTTCCAAGAAATTTGTGAAATATGTCAGAGTTATGAAGCTTAAAAGATCAATCTACTGCACTCTTCTCACAACTTTTGGAAGTTGAATAGATTAACTCATATAAGCTTAAGGCCTTGAACATTTGAAATCATGCATATTCAATCATTTGCATCACATATCATTTGCAATATCAAATCCATCTTGCATAATTAAATCCATCATTCATAAAGCATTCGAGAATCATAGCACAATAGTTGCATCATCATTTGCATCAACTACATATCAATTGCATAATCATCATGATCATCATCATATAAACATCATAAACATATAGACACATAGATCACTCATAATTATCGTTGCATATCATATACATCTCAAAATAATGTCAAGTGTACAAGGATATCCAAATATTGAGAGGTACATCATCAAAAGGGGCATAAATGACAAAATCTCTGACTGAATAAGTGTATACATCAAGTGTTAGTACATCATCAAGTATCAGTCCATCATCAAGTCTCAGTACATTAATCAATCCTATACCGGGGCATATCAATCAAAGATGATAAACCATGTCGACTGATAATATCTAAATCAATGTACACCAGATGCAAAGTCATGTCCCACGTCTTTCATAATTCTAAAATCTTCCTATGATCATAACATATCACAAATCAGCAATCTTATCAATCAATCAACCCATCAATCAGTCAAAATCAATCAACCTATCAATTTAATTAGCTCTGGTGAGACTTTAATCAAATATTGTGAACATCAATCTATCAATTCAACCTCACCTATCATGAGGTTCATCTATCAATTCAACCTCGCCTTTCATGAGGTTCATCAATCTATCAATTCAACCTCACCTATCATGAGGTTTATCAATCAATCCAACCTCGCCTATCATGAGGTTCATCAATCAATTCAACCTCGCCTATCATTAGGTTCATTAATCACTTCAACCTTGCCTATGATGAGGTTTATCTATCTATCTATCATTGATCCTCGCCTATCATGAGGTCAATTATCAACCTTGCCTATCATGAGGTTCATCAATCACTTCAACCTTGCCTATCATGAGGTTTATCTATCTATCTATCATTGATCCTCACCTATCATGAGGTCAATTATCAATCAATCATTGATCCTTTCCTATCATGAGGTCAATCATTAATCAATCATTGATCCTCGCCTATCATGAGGTCAATCTTCATCATCCTATCTTTGATCCTCACCTATTAGGAGGTCAATTTTTCTATCAACATTATCAAACATCATCAAATCAAACAATCGGTTGAATGCGATAATCAAAATCAAACACAAGGAGGAAAACCATGACAACATATAATCAACTAGTGGAATCAATATTTCTTTATCAAGAGATAAATCGTCTCTGCATCATATCATCATCAAATCATCAAAATGTTTAGAAAATTCCAAAATTCATTGATTTATCTCCTGAGGGGGCATATATTCATCATCACCTAAAAATCAATGTCTGGGGCATCAAAATATTGCATTATCTGGGGCATCGAAATATTTTTTGAGCATTGGTATCAAAATTTTCTTTGAAGCAACATGTAAACACATCACTTCAAAGAGGGGAAAAATGTATATACCTAAAAACGGTCATCATATTCAGTTAATTAAATACAAGCTATTTGATTAATATTCCAACTACATATAAATAAAGTCTCACTTTATTTATATTGTTCACTCTTATATTAATTCTCCAAAATCATATTCCTCTAGATTATTAAATAAACAAAGTTGCCTAAACGTGTTTATTTAATTAATCTTCATTAATCTTGATTAACAATTAGAGCACGTCTACTAATTTTTTGTGCCACCTCACAAAGGTCACATGAAAATAAATAACCCTAATTATTAATTACAAATATCCTCACACACTTCCACCAATTGGAAAAAGCACATGGGTTTATTCTTGCACACTTCCCACAAATTTGGAGCACATGGTCTTTGTTTCACACACTTGAGTCAAGAGATTCTTTTCATCCAAATGGAATGTTGTCTTTGGTCAATGGGACAACATAGATTGATTCTCTCCATCTCCATCGTCTATTCTTTCTCGTTCGAATATGGACCATTGATAGGTGCCACCTCAAAAGATGCTTGAGAAACCCTATAAATACACCCCTTTTCCTTTGTATTTTCATCCACCTTTTGAGTATTGTTATAATGCTATTTTGAAATCAATATTTGGAATAGTGTTATAATGCCATTTTTCATACACATTTTGAGTATTGTTATCATGCAGGTTTTTCGAAGGAGCTTGGAACATTCATAGAGTCTTATAGCTAGATTTTACATTATGTTTTACATTGCATTCTCATATTAGACTAACATATTGATTCATAGTTGCTTTTTATCATCTCCATTGCATTATAGTTGCATTTTAGTTTATTTTACTTTTTTGTTGCATTTGAGCATATGTATAATCATGTTTAGTTCATTATAGTTTCATAACATCTCACTCATCTCCACTTGTTCATTTATCATCAACATCATCCTTCATTTAGAATCGCATTCATTATCCTTTCCATTGTTTTGTTTCATTTAAAAGCTTACCACTAATTCGTCCAACACACGTTTGCAAATATAATTCATCTTAGCTTGCATCTTAAGCATTTAATCTCATTTTCTAGGTTGTCATTTTAACAACCCTTGTGCTCATAGAAATCTAAGGGCCAAACAGTTTATAAATCCCTAGAAATAAAGGACAATGAGACATTCTTGAAAGGTTTGATTGTGTTATGCAAATAGAGTAGTTTACTTGATTCAAATCTTCAATATAAATTGTTTCATTAAGGTTTGTGTTGTTTTAAATTTTCACATTCGACACACACACAACAACCATTCACACATGTGTGGATGTTTTCATACCCCAAGAGGAGCTTAATAATTTTCTTTTTACATTGACTTTGTTTTGTTTTCAATGTGTAGTCAGCTAATAACAAGGAACTTAATAATGCCAATAACTAATTTACACTCTCATTTGTCCAACCATGCACCACTTGCAAGTTAATAATTTGAAGGATTTTTTTCAAATGACTTAACTTGCAATTAGCATACATAGGCTTTAAAGCATCCTCCATTGACTTGGCCCAATCATCGTTTAGACCCTCATTCAACATTCTATCAACTTCAAACCCTTCGTCAAACAATTTTTCCTCTTCATCTATGTTTTTTGCCTCTTCATCTCTCATAGTCTACCATTATATCATATCTTAATAATAATTGTAAGCCCAAGGGCTTATACCACTATGCCCATTTATTATTATATGCTGATAAATCATATTTCTTTTTTCACCTTTCCACCAAGACAATTTTTACATGGACATGGATATTTGTCAATGTCCCTCTCATCAGCTACTCTCTCATCATATGCATGATATTTATCCATAGTAAACCTTTGACATTGATCCATCTATAATATTGTGCATTCCCATATTAATTTAGTTTATGATTTAAAGAACAAATCATAAATCTGAAAACAAAGATGCCAAAACATTGTTGAAAGTAGTCACTTTTAGTATAGACCATAACAAAAAGAAGAGGATATAATGAGTCATTGTTCTGAGATCTATCTTACATTCATTTGAAGTTTACCTACTGAGAATGTAATATGCTTGTGTTTCCTATTAGCTTACTTTCAACAATGACGGTTTTGAATTACCTTTGAATTTGTTGTAGAGGGCCTTGCTAACTTCAAATTTGTTGCAGCAAAGTCTGAATTCCTTGTCCACCTTTTTAAAAGTCTCCATCTTCTATCCAATCAAGCTTTATCACCCATGCAAGTGATTCAATACCTGTCCATGAGAATAACAAACATCAACAACAATCCAATTTCATTCCCATGCCAATTATTATATATTTTACAAGTTCTTTGACTTATAAATATAGACAAGTTATGTAAACCACTAGATAAAGAGCATTTAAAGGTTTGTCATCTTTGACTTATAATATGTTTTTGAGTTCAATTAATACAACTATTTTTTTTGGTTTGTTTTCATAGTTGTTACTCATGTAACTTTTACTTTCATATCCCTTTGAGCTGCTTTATGTATTTCTTTCTTCTGCATTGGTCACGTGTTATGAAAGTAAAACTTGAAAGTGCCCTTGCTAACAAGATTTGAGTCTTTAGTTGTTTACTTGCTTTTGTGATATTTGACTTTTGAGTCTTAAAATAAAATAAAAACATGTATTAAGGTTGAGTTGCATCTGAGGACCAGGTGTTCTCATGTCAATGGTTTTTCTCTTTGAGTCTTTAGTTGTTTCAGTTAAATTTGAGTCTTAAAATAAAAATAAAAAGTAAGACTTGGTTGAGATGTGTTTGAGTATAGTTATGGAAGAAGATTTAATTAATA
Organism: Sequoia sempervirens; assembly: GCA_007258455.2. Classification (NCBI taxonomy): domain Eukaryota; kingdom Viridiplantae; phylum Streptophyta; class Pinopsida; order Cupressales; family Cupressaceae; genus Sequoia; species Sequoia sempervirens. The sequence continues at coordinate 25,767 of VDFB02081131.1, forward strand.
TTTTGAGCCACTCTTTTGAAACAACATCAGGATGAGTGATGGATAAGGATTGAAAACATGAGCTCTTTGAATTCATGTACACTAAGAGGTGGGGAAATATAGACCAATTAAGATCAAGTTGGAAATACAAATTATGAATTGAATATTAAATAATTTTTAAATATTTTCTCACCATGACTGGTTACATAATTTATAAAGTTCCTATTAACAAAAAAAAGTTATTGGATTATGAGTAAAAATATATCGACGTAAATATTGAAGTTTATGGCATGTCCAGGATACAATCTTAGGTGATTTGTGAGTATGGAATTTCAAGGCAAAAAATGAATTTTAAAATCCTAAAATCATAACTTTAAGTGTGAACGAAGTCAAAAGGTTTTGGGTTTACCACAACATTGAGGCTAGGTACTTTGTTTCTATAAGATAATTGGAGTACCCAAACTTTTTATAACTGTGCTTCTAACTTTTAACTTAGTTTTTATTTGATTTTGTTGACAACATCAAAGACTAAGATTAGGTTTTGAAGAAGTAAAACTAGATCAGAAATAAGGATGAAAGCTTGGGAAGAGATAAATGATTGAATTCTCTTTAGATTGGTGCAAACAAATGGGTTTTGTAGGGTAACCTTACCAAATTTTAACATTTATGAGACTTAGACATTGTAGATTTTGTCTCTTCTTATTGTGTTGATCCTTTATCAGTTTGTATGTGCTTTGAGTTCTCGATCATATTCAATATTTTATTATTTAAGGGATTTACCCTATTGATTAACTAATCTGAGTTTTGAAATTTAGTGATACAAACCACACTGGAAGTTCAATTATGTTGAATGAATTTGCGAGCCTATGTGGAGTTGTTCAAGGTAATCCTTAATGACCTCTATTTATCATTTTGTTGTCCAATCTAGCTAGTTATTAGCCTTATTTGCTTACTTCTCTATTTGATGAGGGTTCATTGACATGGTCATCCAAAAAACATATCTTCAATTAGTTGATTGGTTGAGTGGCTAAAACTCCACATTTGATAATTGATTAGACCTATCTTTGTTTCTTAAGGATTTGAGCTTGTTTTCATAATTTCAATATTGGCAAGTGGCAAACAAATGACATATGCATTTGAATTCCTACTCATAACTTTGTATTAGTTGGTTGGGAGGGTTTAATAAGCTACTGTATTGGAATATTTCTATAACAACAAAAGGAGCAACAATGGATAATTGATTTTAGATACTTGATATTGTCTTTGTGAATTGCGGCAATGCGAGGAAAGTCAGGTGATAATATATAAGTCCAGATGTTTATCTAGATTGATGTGGATCTTCCAAATTCCAGATACTTAAAGAAAAAACATGATTGAGCCTTGAAAGTGGATTGATCCATAGATAAAATTATGTTGAGTGCTAGAATGTAATGTTCATTGTGGGTCATGAATGAGTGGAGGTGATACAAAATATTTAAATATACCAGTAATAGTCATATGCTATTAATCAGTTAATGTAAATGTGACATAATGATTTATTATATATAAGTGAGTTGAAGGCCAAGATTCATTTGTACTTTATTTAGAGAATCGAAAGGATTATCAAATTTGAAAATTCATTTCATCATGTCAATTATCCTTCATGGGTTTATTGAAGATTCTTTCATTTATCTTAAGCACTCTTGTTTGAAAAACTTTATCATTTATTGTTGATTTTTATTTGATAATATTTAGTATAAATTATTTTTTCTGATTCTCAAAGAGGACAAACTTAACATAGCCATACACTCATAATTTATTTTGGATCACAAGTGTTTGTGTTCAAAATCATCTCTTAGAAGTACATGATATATATCTTCTACAAGTATTTCAACACGCTGCAAGTATTTCTTGACAAGCTTATCTCTAGGTTCACCTAACTTAGAATTACATGTAAAATGCTACTATGTTTTTTCCTTGGTGAGTTAGTTGTGTTCCTTTTTGTTCATAAGGAACATATTTGTAATTAATGTGGGTTTGTCTCTTTTTATGTGCATCCATTTCAGGCCTATAGTCAAATGGATTCTAGAGAGGTTGCGTTTGGTGGAGGATCATCAAGTAATGTTTTGGAGTAATTCTTTAATTGGAAAATATATCCTTATTTTTTATAATTTTATTCTATTTGGTAGAGTATCTCTGGGGATAAGGATTTTAAATGTTTGCACAACTCTATGAAGAAGTAATGATTTCTTTATAAGAGTGTCTCCAAAATTTACTTCCAAATTACCATGAGAAATCCCTTGAAAATTGTGGTTATAGGAGGGTGTGGTAGGTGTACTAAGTGAATGTGATATATATGTTGTACAAAAAAAAATTGAGTTGGTTCCTACAGAATTACTTTGGACAAATTGACTAACTAGATATGCATGCATTAGTAGTTTCAAATGTAGCAGAGCCTATTCAATCATGGGAAATGTTAGGATATTCATTTATCTCTCTAACAAAGAGTTTTTTCAACCATTACAAATTTGCAACTAGCTTGAAATGATATCTTAATTATTGAAGAACTAGCATTCATCTTGTCATAATTCTTTGGCAGAACTGTAGTAACATGGGGATATTGTAAAGAATATTATAAATTAAATGATTAACATTGATTTGGTCATGCTAGGTAATGAACACCATATATATGTGGTATTTGTCTTCTTGGAGACAACAAGCTTTATTTAGTTATCCATTACTAATTCTTATTCTCTCTTATTTTTTTGTATGATCTATGCATGCTATTTTTCATTGTGCTAGTGATGATGGCCTAGGCTCATTTTTTCATCAAAATATATGCATGACTTCCATGGTTTAATTGCATCTCACTGTCCTTGCCATGATGAGAAGGTAGAGGTAGATTTCAACAAGAGCCTCCATTGTTTGAATTGGCATCAAATAATACCTTAACCTCAACTTATGTAATTACATATAATGAAATTTCCCCAATTGTTTGATTGTTTAATCACACAATAAGGGGCCTTTAGATCCCAATGATACCTACCCAATCTACATATACCTTTGGTGTTAGGGCATGTGGGATCATGGTATGCAAGCAGACCCTTAAGTGGCAAAAATTCAGAAAAATTAGTGCACCAGCGTAAATATTTGAATAAGTTATCTATATTATTTCAAAAATATGTAAGAATAGAATTTATAGAAAATTGAATGTAGTTTCTAAAATACTAGGTTTATTTAAAATAAATAAAATCTATTTGGTGAAAATTTGAAATTTCAATGCATAGTACTTAAATTTCAGGGAAAAAATAAAGTGGTTACCTAACCACCTAACCATAATAAAATGATAATATTTTTTGTAAGATTTTATATATAAGTAGAGGACTCATGTCCAGATGTGATGCATATTTTTTGTAATTTGTTTTCCAAGTAAATAATTAATTATGAATTTTTATTACAACTTTTAGAAAATATAAAAACTTCGTGCAATCGACAACTTAACTTGGTCAAAAATTCATGAAATTTAGTTTTTATTTTTTTTAATCCTATAGTATGTAAAGCATAGAATGTGATGCATGTTTTGGATTCAAAAAATATGACACCGTTGAAAGTTATAGATGTTTTCAATCAGCCTATCGATCGGGACTTTAGTCGTAATTCTAATAGAAAATGAATAATAATTATTTATTAAATTCAAAATTAAATCATAATTTATATTTTTGGAAAGCTTAGAATCTCCTCTAAAAACCATTTTCATTTCATTAATTTTGGGTGAAAAAAAGTCGTCAGCCACATACCCTACAAATATTGCCACTTTTGGCATACCATGATCTGCACATGCAGTTAATGCAAATCCACGGGCATAAGTGAAAGTGTTAGGAAGGTAGGTCTATTTCATCTAGATTTTTTTCATTGTCAAAATACGTCTACCTTAATTGATGCAAATCTATTCATGAGATTTATGCATGATCACTATTGCTATAAATGCTCTATTGGTTTGATATTCCCAAGATTTTTTTCCTATAGTACTTGACTAATGAATCTCTATGAATAACCCAAGTATAGTGCTTTGCTTTCAACCATAAAGTGGGTGCTCAGTGTTGCTTTATGTGATAACCATACATGACTTAGTTAAGAAATATGAATCTCACTTATAAGATTTTCTCAATGAATTGGGATCTTGTATGCAAATATATGATGTCTATCTTTTCATTTTTCCCTTTTCAGGTACACTCTTGAAAGCTCCTAAGTGGCTGAAGAGACCAGTTGGTGTTAGCTTTGGATTTGGAGGAAAGCTTGCTTCATTTCAGCCCAGTACAACATCACAGAGTGTTGTTGGCTCTTCTGAGGTATTGTAAAATTTATTCTTTCATACATGTCATTAAGATGATATATGGTCTTATTTTTCTACTATTTTCATAGGTATATATACACAACCTCGTTACCGAGGACAATCTGGTGCTTCGTTCAACAAAGTTTCAAGCTGCAATAGTAGATGATGAAAAATCATCATTGCGAGCTTTGTGCGATAAGAAGTCTCAGGATTCTTAGTTAGTTATTTGTGGATAATTTTTTAATGGGATTAATAACAATTTACTTTCATTTGTATTGTTTCACTTGCAAATTTTTGGTTTTTGCATTGATTTAGTTTGGAAGAAGAGAGGGAGACATGGAATTTCCTAATAGTCATGTTTGAAGATGAAGGCAATGCTAGGACAAAGCTACTTGAGCACCTTGGATTTCAAGTGTAGTCAACAGAGAATCAAGTCTTACAGGAAGCTCAATCTACCAACATTGATGATATTAGTAGTGAAATAATCAACAATGTCACCCTTAATGATACAACACAATTATACCCATCAGTTCGGTCAAAAGGTTGACAAGATGTTACATCCCACAATGAATTGGGATCCTTTATGCAAATACATGATGTCTATCTTTTCATTTTTCCCTTTTCAGGTGCACTCTTGAAAGTTCCTAAGTGGTTGAAGAGACCAGTCGGTGCCAATTTTGGATTTGGAGGAAAGCTTTCTACATTTCAGCCCGGTATAGTGTCACAAAGTGCTATGGGCTCTTCTGAGGTAGAGTACAATTTATTCTTTGGTACATGTCATTAAGATGATATATGGTCTTATTTTTCTTCTATTTTCATAGGTATGTATACACAATCTCGTTACTAGGGATAGTCTGGTACTTTGTTCAATAGAGTTTGAAGCTCTACAATAGTAGATGATGAAAAATCATCATTGTGAGCTTTGTGCAATAAGAAGTCTCAAGATTCTTGGTTAGTTATTTGTGGATAATTTTTGAATGGGATTAATAACAATTTACATTCATTTGTATTATTTCACTTGCAAATTTTTGGTTTCTACATTGATTTAGTTTGGAAGAAGAGAGGGAGACATGGAATTTCCTAAGAGTCATGTTTGAAGATGAAGGAAATGATAGGACAAAGCTACTTGAGCACCTTGGATTTCAAGTGTAGTCAACAGAGAATCAAGACTTACAGGAAGCTCAATCTTCCAACATTGATGATATTAGCAGTGAAATAATCAACAATGTCACTCTTGATGATACAACTCAATTAGATCCATCAGTTCAGTCAAAAGGTGGAAAAAATGTTACATCCCCCAAAGACAATGGCGAGTAGTTTTTTGATAATTTACACAGTCTGAAAGAAGATTCCTCACTTCCTCTAACTGAAAAATGATTTTGTTGTTGGGAAGGATACCCTAGGAAATGGAGAAGAGGTGCAACATGAAGCTATTAAAGATTTGACTAATACTCAGAATGTGATGAAGCCATTCAAAGTTCTTTAGTTGTTGGTGATTATAAGGGAGAAGTCATGCAGTGCCTATCAGCAAACAAGATGGAAGATGCACTTCTCATTGCTCATGTCAAGGGGAGTTCTTTACAGGAGAAAACTCATGATGAACATTTAAGAAAAAAAAATTGTTCTTATCTTAATGTTATGCTTCTAGACTAATTACATGGCATTTGCAATGTCTTAAAGTCTTATAATGTTTTATGTTTTACCCTCCTTGTATTCAACTATCTAGATTTTAGAAGGCTAAATGGATCTGTTTATCTAAAATATATTTCTTTCTATGGAATATTTTCTGACTTAACACTATTAGTGTAGGTGGTTTCTGCTATGTTCAATAATGATCTTATTGACCTTGTGAAAAAGATGCCTTTGAAATCCTGGAAAGAAACTCTTGCTTTACTTTGTACAATAAGTGTTTTTTCTCACAAAAAATAGTTAAATTTTTTTTTATGTAAATTGGATAATGCAATTTTGATTTGAAGCAAATTGTACTTGACAATAAGTTTTTTTATAACTTATATCTAATTTTTGTGAGTTGTAGTTTGAGGTTTTTAATATAATGAGAAAGTGTACAAATTTATGCATTGTATCATACAGTTGTGTATAGTATTTTCAAACATTTACCATAGTTGTATCATAGATACAAGACTTGGACATGTAAAATAGTCTTGACAGGCTGATTTTTGACTTAAGACTTGGAGGACTGAGCACAGACTTGGTAGGTTGACTTTTTGACTTGGACGTTGAACCTAGGTTTTCAAATGAAATAAATCCTACCCCACATAGTGATGTGTGTTTTCCATTATATTTTCATTGAATGCTAGATTGGAAAAGAAATAAAATTAGCTATGATGGTTGTTTGTTTATTGTTTTCAATTCATTCTAAGTTTTCTTTAAGAGGCTTGGGGTTGTAAGATCAAAGGGGTCTCTTGTAATCAATAGAGAAAGAAAGCAAGTCCTTGAAGAGATTGTAACAAATATGTGATAATCATAAAGCACAAGGTTCAAAGCAATGAGATCATAATGTAAAAAAAAAGAGAAAAAATATATTTTTATCAGAACAATGGTTTTAAGGATTGACTATGAAGAACAATCATCATAAGATAGCAATGAATACAAACAATGACAGTGCCAATGAGTTATCAATATAGTGAATAAAGAGTTCCTATTTTCAATGCATGATAACAGTAGTCCAAGGCATGCAAGGGATAGGAATGAAAGACAATATATAGAGGGAAAATAGTTACAAATGATCATTGTTATATCAAAGCATATGAGTGTCAGAGGATCATAGAAAAATGGAGATAATAGAAGTTGTTATGAATTCCATGTGACCTGATATCATGCACAAATAAGATGTAAAAGACCATGGAATAGATTGAAAAGGGGTCAAAGTCAATGAGATTCATTGAATGTCAAAGAGCATTATCATTATATCAGTGAAAGCACAAGATTGTAACAACAATGAAGCAATGGAAAGAAAGAATAGTATATGCAACATCAGGATCACTATCATAAAGGATGAAGATTAGCATGAGGTTTCAAGACTTAAGATTTCCACTTACCTTTAGATTGTAACCTTGTTTAATGTCCTGCCCTTTCTTGAATGATATTGGTGTTGCAACTCAAAATATGCTACTCAACAAGCTTTTGGCATTACAAAAATGGAAACCAACACTCTTTGCATTCAATGGTTGTTTCCTTCATCAGACTTGCAATGCACTCTCATACCAAAGCTTTTTCTTGATATCTTCTATTATGGAAAACCTTAAAATGCACACAGGAATTGAAATACCAAATTGTTGATTAAACTTTGAAACTTCCCTCTAACGTGCAATGACAATGTTTTACACCAAAAATCAATTGCCTAAAATTCCCTCCAAATGCATACACGACCCGACCAATGCACCAAAAAATAGCCTTTTTTTGTCTACCAAAAATACCTATTGCTAAAATGCACCCAAAAAAGCTATTGCATGGAAGGCATGCAAAAACTAATCTTCATTTTTAGGGGAAAAGAATTCATCTATCTACATTATCATTTCAATATAGGTTGTGAAAATTAAGATAAGCATGATGTGCTCCTAAGATTACTAGAGTTCAAACTTGTATAAGAAGACATCTATGAAAATGATCAACACAAAATTGATTTCATAGATTATAAAATAATTCTATTTTTAAAAAGCAATTAACAATATAAATCCTAAAAGAGAAAATTTTCACATACCAAAAGTGGTCATTGTTATTTCTATTTCATAGTATTAAGATCGTCGAGTATATCAACAAACAAAGATAGAAGTGAATCAATCTTCATTTTTATTGCAATTGGATTGTTTAAATCATATTTTATTAATGAAATTGACCACAATTTCTCTTTGATACATTTGACATGCTAACACAATAGGAAAATCAAACTGGCTTCAAATCATAGTTAAAAACATTAATAATTCATTAACATAATGAGTAATAAAAGTTAAAGAATGTAAATGTTTATAAATTTTTTTATAAAATATGTGAAGGCCTTAAGATTGCACCGAGATGCAATGCCTTCTACGCAATAGGTATTTTTGGTGCACCAAGCAACCTAGGTAGCCAAATGGCCCACTTAGGCAGGGGTCCCATGAGGGGGGCTTAAGCTCTATGGATTATGATAAAATTTGAAAGAAAAAAGAATAGAGGAGTAATAGTCATTTATTTACTCATTAATTTAGCCATATTTTTAATCATTTATTTGGTCATTTTTATTTGTCTGATAGTAGTCATTTATTTAGTCATTTCTAGTTGTGATTTTACCCAATGACCAAATTAGTCACTTATAAATGACCAAATTAGTCATTTATTTGCCAAATTCTACTAGTGTTAGTCATGTGACTAAATTTTTTAGTCACGTAGTCATTTATTTTCAAAATTCTACTAGTGAAAAAGGTATTTTACAAATTAAAACAAAGTTTTATATGTGAAAAAGAGGGTAAGGAATATTCCCCTTTGATTAGAGGAAAGTTAGTTTAATTGCTAATTAAACAAGATTTAATTAGTACAATTAGGGGATTAGAAGATTTAAGATGGCATTTATTAAATTAGATGATTTAATAAATAGGAGAGAAGGGGGAATGATATTTAATTAAATAACTTAGGGTTATTTAATTAAATAAGGTGATGTAGGAGATTAAATTAAATATTTTGATTTATTTAATTTAATAGGATGAAGTGTTAGTGTAAAAAGAGATGAATTAACCCAATTAAATTAATTAGGCCAATAGATGAAAGATGATGCAATTAATTAATTAGCTAAGCTAATTAAGTTAACTAAGCAAAAAGAGTATGGATTAAAGAGGAAATGATGTTAGTAAATCTAATTTAAGTGTACGACATCAATTAGGACATTTTTTAGTGTCTACATTTTGCCCCTCTTTGAAGCAAGGTACATGTTGCTTTGATTCAAAGAATAACACTTTTCGGATCAAAACTGTTGCCCAAATCAAAAAATATATATTTTTTGATTTTTTAGATACCCCAACATAAGAATAAAGTTGACTCCCTGCCCCCTCGAAAAATCGGGCATAAATTTTGAATTTTGGGTTGATTTCTCGATAAAGGTTAAAAGGCTGACCCAAGGGCTTAGAAAGGTTTCGGGATGCAAGAATAATGCCAAAACGCAAAAAATGATGCAAAATTAGGTCTGGATTGGAAAAAATTGGTGAAAATGATGATAAACCCCATTATTAAGGTTAAATTAGGGAAAAAAACCCCTAATTTTCTAGCTTAAGTAGGCCAAGAGGGGTCATTTTCTAGTCATTTATGCATTCACATTTTAAGGAATTCTTACAATTTGAGCTTTGACCCTTCAACAAAATGGCACGCCGACCTCGACACATCTTCGATTGAGTTTGAGAGTTCTAGTGGTTCTCAGGCATAGGACCACCGGTATGTGATTCGAAACTTGATTTGAAATTTGAAATTTTGATGCCATTTATTAGGTGTTAGAATTTGAATTCATAGCAACGCCCTAACTTATATCGGTGACACCCAAATCATTTATGGCGATGCATATGTATATGGTGACACATTTTTCAATGTAGAATTAGGGTTTCAAAGTTTAAATGGCTACCCAGGCATATTTGGCAACACACTTGCCGATTTAAAAGTTAGGGTTAGGTCAATCCAAAATTCAAATCGTGTTGCCACCTTATATGGCGACGCATTTTGTAATTTGAGATTTTAAATGCCTTGGGCGGCGCTGTTTGTATTTTGAATATAGCGACGCTATTGTGATTTCAAAGCCAAAATTTCCAAATAATGCCAAATTTTGATGATTTCTTGACATCGTGTGCTTCGTGAGTGCAGGAGGTCTTCCCACCATTGATGTTGAGGGAGCACAGGCCCACAATTTTGGAGTTAGATGATCTATCAAAGTTGTGCTAGGAGCACTTGGGAGTGATTGGACTGTGGTACATTGCATACACACCAGTGATCAAGACACATTTGGCTATGATGATAGTGATGTGCGAGAGATGGCATAGCGAGACTTCGTCCTTCCACCTTCCGATAGGGGAGGTGACAATTACCTTAGAGGATGTGTGGTAGATATTGTGGTTGCCTATCCATGATTATTTTGTGATTTACGACCCTGATGTTGGATTTGATGCATGTCTCAAGGTGATGGACATGGACTAGATTGTATTAGTCACCTCGCAGATTGATTTAAAGACATACACAGGTTAGGTACTAACCTTCAGATTGATTTTTGCGTTCATCATCTTAAGTTTGGTGGCTCTAGACAGACGGGCTAGATTCTTTAGTTTGGGATGGGGCTTGGCATGGCACCGAATGCTATGCAGGAGGACTCTTTTTGCATGGGGGCCTATGATGCTGGCCTCCTTATACCATGATCTTCATGATTTCATTTATTGTGATTGGAGAGCCCTTGGTACAGGGGTTACTCTTCTTCACATCTAGGCATGTGAGCATATTATCATGCTTCAACCCATTATATAGATGGAAACGTGGAGCCATATGATCTCGTTGTATGGAGATATCATGGTGCTATCACGCTTAGGCACATAGGATAGATTGGATTCCCATACTAGAGAGGGTGATCGATGATATTCTAGTTTTTTGCTGGTGACTATGGCTTTAGATGTTGCCATGGTTTGATGATGTACAACAACTTTATTTTGCCAGATAGACCCATTACATGTAGGGTCAAGAGCATACCATGATCAAGTAGTACTTTCCTGATAGGGTTGCTAGATAGTTTGGTGATGTACAGGATAGGCCTAACAATGCATATAGAGCCATTTTTTCTCAATCAGCTAGAGAGGTGCCCACATGGGGATCGATGATTATAGCTCTAGAGGCCATTGAAAGCTTTCGTTAGTTAGTTGCCTAGCCTTGGGAATATGATCAGGGTTAGCCCATAGCATAGACCACTCCATCCTATGATGCATGGTTCATCCCTTTGAGGCAACTTACAGATCCAACAGGTGCTCCTCCCAAAGGGAGACCATGAGGTAGAGGTGCAGTGCAAGGTAGGGAACAGGAAGGCTAGGGTGACCATGATGGACAGGTTCCAAGGGATCCTCTGGATGGAATGTAGCCAAATGTTCAGCTACAGGTTCAGCCACAGGTTCAGCCACAGGTTCAACCGCAAGAAGGACCACTACCACCACCAGATGCACAAGATACACAAATACAATAGCTACAATAGTAGGTGCAGGTTGTGATGGGTGAGCAGGACCAATCCTACCAGTAGGTTTTGGTTGTTACTGCTGAGCAAGATCAAGCTCAACAACAAGTGATCATGGTGATAGTAGAGAGAGATGCATTGCTACAGAGAGTACAGGTTGTCACCGGTGAGAGAGACCAGGAGGTGGCTAGGCATCAATAGATTGAGAGAATTATGACATCCACCCATGGTCAGATAGTTTTAGCACAACTGTATAGAGAGGTTATTATAGAGGTTGTGTATTACAAGCATCATTACCATCGAGATGTACCACAGGCATTCAAACAACCTAATTTTTCACAGTCGAGTGATGCATGACCTCAAGCAGAGGATCAGCCTGAGAGGTATGCTGGGAAGGGTAGTAGCCACTAGGGATAGCTTTTTGATGTACATACATTTTTTTTATTTTTCCCCATTCCTTATGTTGATATACATTCATGGGCTCCTTTTTGATAGCCTCTTGGATTTTGTACTTATCATCGATGCACATACATTGATTTAGATTTTGTACTATGACACACACACATATATATGATACAGATATAGATGATTCATGCAATGATGTGTTTACTTTATTTCATGTATGGATGATATATCATGGATACTTATATATGATCATGTATGAATGCATTTTATGCCTATGTGATATGCGATGATCATGATATGGATGAATGCAACGTTATATTATTTTTCATTATGTTTTCATGATATGATATGTAGATGTTATGGATGAAAATGATGTGGATGCATTTCTTTTTGTGTATTTTCTATGCATGCTTTATGATGATGATGTATGCATATGGATGTATGGATGCAAATTCTTTTGATATGCAATGATTTAAGATGCTTAGAATAACAAATCTATATTATTCATCACAACTCAAATGATAATGCAAAATGTATAATGTTATGCTATGAGATGCATGTATGCTAATGGTTTGTGGATGCAAGATGGATGCATTGATGATGTCTTTGGTTGACTGTCATGATACTAGGTTAGTTCAGAGGGAAGATAGAAGAATAAAGAATGAATAACCATTACTAATGATCACCACTTTAAAAGATCCAACAAGTCCATGATTGATCAAGACTTTATTAGAGATGGTGATGAGACATGAAAAATGTAGGATGAATACAAGAAGATGAGTTTCTCACACTTTGGGATTGGTATTTTTTTTCATTCCTTATTGTTTGATATAACACATAGATATGATGCATCAAGTTATTGATAACTAGGATGACATTGTATCTAGTATAATGGACTTTGACATGACAAACATATATGATAGTTTATGTTCACACCTCGACATATGGAAATGTCGCTAGAACATGTAAGTTAGAAGTTTAGAACATATTGGACCAAAACATTTGCAATAGTCAACAACATACCCTAAATGACCTTCCTACACACAACTAAGCAAGTACGTGCTAAGATTATTTTACAAGAGTATCCACAAGCACAACAAACAAAAGATAATGATCGATGCCTCATTCCTTTCTCTCTAAATTATTTTTAGATAAACATCATCGAGAGGTCCTCAGAATGGGTCATTAAGATAAATCATAAGAAAAGATCAAAGACAAATATTCAGTGTTATCTATAGCTTATTCCTAGTTTAAGTTTAGCTAAAGTGATATCTAATACTAATGTCCATCGCAGGAAGGATACATCCTAGGACATGTTGATTAGAGGGTTGTTTGATGTTGGGATGATGATGCTAAAATGAGCTATTGCTATAAACTTTACTAACACATTTACTTATGATTTAGAATTTAGATTTTGAATTTTAGGTTCACACTCTAAAAATTGCTATGTAAATGCTTTCTACTTGTTTCAGCACAGGGTGAAGGTGATGATCGTTTATTATGGGTGAAGGTTTATTATGGGTGAAAGTGAGATGGGATGGAGTGGATCTTGGATTTTTTAGAATATTTCAATGTTTTTGCTATTTTGAAGATATTTTTAGGTTATTTTTGGTCTTTTTGAATGTATATATGGATGTTTAGGATTTTTGGATTTTTTTTGGCTGTTTAGGGTTTTCTGAATATTTGAGGCTTTTTGGGTCTTTTGGATGTTTTCTATTGTTTTTGTGTTTTGCATTTTCTAAATGTTTTTGTTTTTTCTGAATATTTGAATGTTTTTGGATTTTCAAAAGAGTTATGTGGACGTTTTGGGGTTTTCATGAGAGTTTTACAAATTTTTAGGGGTTTTCCGAGAATTTTGACCAAGAACCTAACCTAAAGACCTATCCTAGGGGCCTCGAGGGCTAATCAAAGATAATCCTTGCCTACATTATACATGTAGAGACCACGTAGTTTGACTAACTCAACTGATTTACAAGATGAAGATATGAATAGATGAAACATGACAATTTATTTTGACGGACTCCTAAAGGACTAACCTAGGGTGTCACGGGGGCACATCAATGATGGCCTTGCCTATGTTAAAGCTTAGATACAATGTAGTTTGACCACATGATCCTATTTTTTGGATTTTTGATGTTCGACCTTTTTAGGGATTTTGATATTTTCTAGATTTTTAGGATTTTTCCTTTACAATTTCCTAAAGTTTTTAGGATTTTAGCTACACAAGATTTTGCAAATGTTTTTGGATTTTTTCACATGTTCTTGGTGAGTTGGATATGGATAATTGATGATGATATCATTGATCTATTTGGGATTTTTTTGAAATCCAAGCTAGGATTGATCAATTGGATTGATGGATTGATGATGATAACATTGTTGAGGATACACAACAATGCAAGGATAGTGTTAAGCAACACGAGGGTTGGAAACTGATGGATATCCCAAGATGATTATGGATTGATTGGATTTGATTGACTGAGATTTTGAAGCTCGGTTTAGAACAAATTTTGTTGGAATGAGTTGATGTGATGTTGAAGTGTAAGGTAGATTTAATTGATATGGATTGTTTGGATTGTTGTTTGATAAAATATAAAGCTTGATAAGGAACATCTTCTCATCAAAATGTGCCACGGGCTAGTGATTTAGATCTTTTCTTACAAATGATTTGACCAATTTGATTTTGTGTTATTAAATGTTTTAGATCACCACATAAGTTATAGGATATAGCTCAAGATTTATTCCCGAAGCAAGATGTAAGTATCTACGCCTAGTGTCTAGTAATGTAGGGAATGATATGGGTGGATGCATGGATAAAGGAATGGATGGATGGATAGGTATGTGTAGGATTCCAAGGATTATCTTGTGATAGGATAACATGTTTGGATAGAGTATGCTGATGAGACCATAAATCGTCTCATATTTTATCAAATAAAATCATCTATTTCTTCTTAATGTAATAGTGCTAAAGTGGATTTGAGTAATTTATTGAAAGTTCTTTGGCTTGTTTAAAGTAGAATATAAAGTAAATATTTGATTTATTTTTAGTAATTAAATGTGATCAAAATTGCCTCTAATATGTCTCCATGAAGTCTTTAAAATGATATAATGCAGATAAATGAATTATTAAATAATTCATGGTAAGAAGAAGCTTCATAGACACTTGTAGTAGAGAGCTCTAGACACTTGAAGCAGTTAACTCCTGAAAGCTTTAGAAGGCTTTCAAGAAATAATGAGAAGATAAAGAAGGCTCCTAGAACACTCCTAAATTCATGCAAAATCATGGAGCATCATTTATTCATTCCTAAATTAATGGGATGAGTATTTGTTTCATGTTGATTTTTAAGATCTCTCACAGTTATTAAATTGCATGCTTCCTTCTTCCAACCAAAGATAACTAAAGTTACCACATCACTCAAATGTTGTTGCATGATTATTTCATGTTATTCATGCTAAGGATCAATGATTTGGTTAACTGAACTGAAGAATAATTCCTTCATTCACGTTCAACACTTGAAGACTTCCTAAAAATCAAGCGCCTATAAATTATGAAAAATGCAGTCTTAGTAAAATAGCGATATCTCCCTCACTTCTCAACAAAATTCAAAAATTCAAAATGATTTGGAAAGTAGATTTAAAGGGATAATTTTTTTTGATAACTTGATATTATTTGTAGCAGGGAAGGAGTCATATGTGTCAAAAAATGATTGAGACAAAAGCAGCGTGATGGAGGACAACAACTTCAATTTTCTTAAAGTTTTGTAAATGACCGCTGAAAAATAGGATCTTGGATCCACATTCTTAGTGGATTGGTTGGACGGATTTAGAATATGAATTATATAAATACAATGTAATCATTTGATCAAAATGAGGGGATTATAAAGGATTGTTTCAGCCTAAGGAAATAAGATAGATCTAGTTTCATTTTCTAGCAATGTAATTCTAAATTTCTAGATTAAATTTGAATCCAAGAAAGCTTTTCATTTCTAGGAATTGTGAAGTAGTTTAGTCTTTTCAATTCATGCAAGTGTGCCTTAAATTAGTTTCTTTTCATGCAAATTTCCTTTGAAGCAAATAGGATTTATTTTTTCAAGTAGAATAGACTGTCAAGCAAGTTTTCTACTTTCTCTCTTGCATACAGCCATGGACACTGCCTTAGATTGATAAATTAAATGATGAGGTTTACAATGACCCAAACATATGCCTCTTTGTAAAATACATCATGTATTAGATAATGTAGGTTAGGATAGGACCAATGATAGTGACCCATGTCAAGATGTTTACCATTTAAGAAAGTTTGAAGTACATACCGAACCTTTGACTAGATCAAGATAGGTTAGATTGGATGAAAAATGGATTGGATAATGAAGGGTTCCTGGATTTATCATGGATAAGATGGATGGAATGTTGGATTTATTATGGATGGGATGAGATTCCTCCACCTGAAATGGTGCGCATAGATAATTGATTCTACTCATGACACCTGTTCTCCATGTCTTCATCATGGTACTTGTTCAAAGTGCAACCAAAGTGTTTTTCACTAGAGGAAAATTTTTCTCTTTACTATTTTCTTGATTTTTTTTATTTTTTGAAAGTTTATGCTCATGTTTAACCACCTAACAGTGCTAATGTAGATGTTGTTGGTGCTAATATAGATTTTGTTGTCATGATGTGCCAATGATATCCTACTAGGAGGAGTTGCTTTGTAAGGATACAAAAACTTGAATGTAACCCCTGAATTCTCTTATCTTCTTTATCAATACCGGAGTTAACCTTACCTATATGCACACATCACGATAGAGTTTCCACCAACACACGGTCAATATGAGAGTTGGATATCATAGATGTCAAAGTGGATGGTGGCATGCATTGAGGGATACGAGATGAAGATGGAATGATTGACAGTTTGGAATCTTTGATTCTCCAAACTTGGGATGATGAGAAATGATGGGTGGATATGGAGATTCGATTGGGACCAACTTCTTCATATACTTTGTAGGTCACTCTTGAAGCTTTCTTTTGTATTGACAAACACTTTTGATGGATGAATTTCCCTTTTTTATTTTTCCCCATAGTTTCTTTGACTAATGGAGTGTGATAGGGATGATTTTCTTTATCTTTCTTTGGTATCCATTCAATTTTTTCTTGTCCATTTTTCGTTGTTGATTCTTTTGCTTCAACAATTTTTTCTTTTCTTTGATATAAACCTATTTCCTGTGGTTGGTACCAATTAATGGGTGGAAATATGTGTGGATGAAGTTTCATGATATTAATGGTTGGAGTGTTGGTAGCCATTTCATCATAAGGATGCTTCGTGCTCCCCATGTTGGTGTTTGCACTAGATAAAGTTGCCCCTAGTATTGTGGGATTATTACTGACATGCTTTGATTCTGTTGTTGTCAGACCATTTCCTTCCTGTTCAAGATGATTTTGCTTTGCTTATTTTTGATAATGCTTGATACCTTCATACTTACTTTCTTCAATTAGTATGGAGGATGTGTTTGATTTTGATGTTTCTTCAAAAGGTGTCGATGCTTTACAACCCATATAGGATTCTTCTTCATGATCCATTTTTGCTTGCTCTTGAAAGGATGTTTCTATTTTACCATCTATGTAGAGGTCTTCTTCATGATAAATTTTTGATATATCTTTGGATTTTTTGATGCCTTGATCATGCGTAAAAATATTAAGAGTAGGAGACTCTTGTTCCTTGATAATGATATTAAGAGTATGAGACTCTTGTTTTGGATGAAGATCATATGCATGTCCATTAGGAGTAAGCATCTCATGGGTGGATGGAGGAGTATGTGATATATGGATATGATCATTATTTGTGACATCTTGTATGGATTGGAAAATAACCATTAGATTATGGTAGTATCTTGGAGATACCGATTCTTGATCTTGATTAATTTTGGAATTTCTTTCGACGTGCTTTGGATCAAGTTCTTGACATGGGTCAATTTCAAAGGATGGATTGCTTACAAAGGGTTATTAAATTTCTTCATTAGGCATGGGTATTGGATCAATATCTTCTTGATCTTTGAGTGTATTTTGATCAAGTGTTAAATTAAGGATTCCTTCAATATGTGCAACCATGAGGTCAAAGGATGTCAATATGTCTTGGAAAGGACCATTGCTAGACTTTGGTGAAAGATGTTGGTTGTGCTTTGGAATAAATTCTTTAGATATGTCCTCTTGCTCATTAGGTGATGTAGAGACATTGCTGACATGATCATTGGCAGATGAATCTTGAATTTTATCCTAAAAAATGTTGGTGGGGATATTGTCAGTGTTTTCAATCATAGGATGAAATGATGTTAATGCTTATTGAAATGGATTGTTGTTGGATATTGTTAATGGGTCTTGATCATGATTAAAAAATGACTCTTGATGTATGTTGATTTGATTGTTGGATATGGTAGAAATCTTCAAGGTGCTTATTGATGGATAGATATTGATCATTGTCTTCAATAATTGTGGTGGAGAGATTTTCACCACCATCATTAGTGGTTGAATCTTGATCATTGTCTTCAATAGTTATTTTTTCTTGATCAAGAAGGTCTTGGATGAGATCTTTGAGTTTGATACAATCTGACGTGTCATGACCTTTTTTGCTATGGTATTCACAATAAACATTATCATCATCCCATGGGAACTTGATGCTAGATTCACCTCCATTTAATGCTTCTAGAAGATTGATAAGTTTAGCATGGACTAACGTGTTTAATGTTGATTCAATTAGCTCCCAAAAAGGAGTGTATTCACGTTTTTCATCTTGTGAGATTTTTGCTTGTTGTGTTTGATCTAGTTCTGATTCATCTTGGAGATGTGGTGATTGATCTTGTTATTGAGGTTGTTGATTTTTATATCCAACTTCTTTATATTGGAGATGTTGTTCTTTATGTGGTTGTAGACACAACTCAATGTTTTGATGACATGGTTTAACCAATGGGGGAGTGTGTCAATTTTCGGGTGGAGATGTATCTTGGTGATTTTGCATAATTTGATCTTGATTTTGATTTTGATACCCTTGGTGTAGTTGATTTGGTTATTGGTCAAGCATATTTGGAACATACACTTGTGGTATTTGTATGGGATTATGCACAAATTGATTTTGGACCATGTTCTGATTTGGGATGATGTTTAGATTTTGCATCATAGGTTGGCATTGAATATTGTTGGGGGTGATCCCATAATAGTGGTTTACAATTTTGGCCAAACTAGACACCGAAATTATTATTTTTAACTAAATCTCACATTCGGCACCTATAGGCTAAACTATGAGGAATTTGAAGATGGTGCAAACTAGAGTCTCATCAAATTTTATTTCAGTAGATTCTAAAATATTTTTAAAAATTTTTGGAATCAAATTGCACTTCTTTTCTATCTCCCACGAAAATAGATTTTTTCAGAACATTTTGAAAAAGTGATGCACACCGTATAACACATAACTTTTTTTCCGTGAAGGATAAAATTCTAATTCTTTCAAATTTAAATTTGTAACTCTAATATCTAGTGCTTCCACTTGGTTAGATAGTTTTATTGAATATTTTTTCCTTAATAAAATTTCAAAGTCAAACGAATACAATTCAAACACAGATGTTAATGCATAACTTTTTGTATATGTCAAAATTTAATTTAATTTTTTTTGTTGGATCAAGGACTTCAATATCTGGTGCACTCATATTTTTCAATTTTTTTTTTGATAATCTTCTATTTTTCCACATGTGAAGAACAAAGAAATTCATTTTTGATGAAAAACCTATGTTTAATAAAACTTAAAAACAAATACATAACAAAACCAAAACATATTAAAATTATATTCATTGGATAGCTTGTTTTGAGGAATACCATAATCATTTGAAATAAATTTTAAATGAATTCATTTGATCCCCAAAATCTAAATCAAAAGTGATTTTTATCAGCATTTTGATAGGTGTAAAGGAGACACATTTATAGGTATGGTTTAAAACTAGCGAGGTTCTATCCAAGGGGGTTTGATCTAAGGTGATTTGATCAAACCTCTTCAATTGAATCCTTAAATGGAATCTTTTAAGGCTTAAATCATTATATTTTCTAAAAATATGTGATTTCAGCTAAAATTCCTTCCTCAGAATTGTAAACCACTATTATGATAGCACCGGTTGTGAAACACATTGCTTTGATTTAGGTAATCTTGATTTGGATCAATCTATGGAGTTGTCAACATATATTTTGCATTTTGAACAAAATTGGTGTGATTTGCAAATGTATATATCCCATAGTTTACCAAGTGTGGATTTGGTATGTTCATGTTTGATAAGTTTGTATTTGGTTTATTCACATTTGGCATGTATTGATTTCATGGGATAATGTTGTTTTGTTGAAGACTCATGTATTGATCATTTGGCTAATAGATTTGTAGGTTTTGAATTTGATTTAAATCTACCATAGGGAAAGGTGTTCTAAAATTCAGATTAGGCATACTCACATTTGTTGTAGCATTGAGGTTTGTAGGATATAATGATCCTATGTGTGAATTGTATAAATGTGAGCTTTGATAATCAATTGCTATTGTAAGGTTTTGATAGTTTGGTTGATTTAGACTACTCATGATGGATGAATCAAGTTTATATTCCATGTTTTTCTTATGTTTTGATCTTGTTGCAAAAGTGAACCTCTAAGGTGTTTTGGACCAATGGTGACATTGGGAGATGAAAAAGGTGAATGATATGGAAAGTGATCTTTGCAAATGTTTTGGGAAAACAGTTTTGACATAAGAGTTTTGATGTTTGATGTTGGGACAAAGGATGCTAATGAACTTAGAAATCTTTAGGGTAGACTCATGACCTTCAAGATAAACTAGTTCAAAGATGATAACTAACTTACTCCAATGCATGGAAAAGGATTCATTTTAGATACAAAGTAGCTAAGTTAATGTTTGGTTTGATTGATGTGTATGTACAAAGTGTTGGTGTGTTCGAAAGTTTTCAAAGTTTGGTGAAGTGAAGGATGAAATATGATGAAGGATAGATGAAAATTTTGATCCAATGTTTACCTAGAATGAACTTTTTTTTTCTAATACCAAGGTAGTGAGAAACATGCTATACCTCTAAAGTGATCAAAACCTAAGGACTCAATGAATTTGGTAAAATAGAACTCAAATGATTTTGGAAATAGGACGGTCCAATGGTTTTGGACTCAATGTTCACAATGTATTTCTCATATGACAATGGGCGTAAGGTTGGGTTGTTCAACTAGCATGATTGGTCACCAAATGGTCATGTGGGGTTCAATTGTCAATTTATCTTGCTTAAGTGAATTGATTTTACAGACACTCTTCTTGATTATGTTTTCAAACTAGATTTTTATGTCAAAAACATCATAACATTCACAATGTCCATTTCGTGAAAATTATGAGATTAAAGCCACAATTTCTTATGTTGTCTTTGGGGAAATATGGGTTTGAGATTATTTTCAAGACATTTAGAAATCACTTTAAGGATGAATCCTTAGGACAAGCAGTAATATCAAGGCTAACTAAAGAAGTCCATATTTGAGCCAAAGTGTTTGATATTTGTACAGTGAATGTTTATTTTTGGATCATTTTGAAATCAAGCAAAGTGTTAAATTGACTCAAAATCATTACAACCCAAGGATAGAAATGGCTATATTTGTTGAATTCCCACTTGGATTTCTCCAACTGTGCTTATTCAGAGCAAATGATTAGAAACTTGACCACACTGGATCCCCTCCATGACACTCACTTCTATGGGTCAACCAAGCTTCAGGGTCTCATGAATCTCCCATGGAAAAATATTCATCTCTACTAAGAACCGCAAGTATGTGGGATGGATTCAGAGGTCTGATCTCCTAAAATCAACAAATATTAGGGATTTTTGGCAACTACACAAGTGTTTATAATAGGTGCATCTAATTTAGAGGAAACTATGATAAACTCCCTTAAGAGGTATCTCAACCCTTAGAACAAGGGCTTTACGCATCATAAAGATATTGGGGGAGAACTATCATGCATCACTTTGTTGATTGCAAACTTTCCTTGCAACCACAAATTTATATAGCGGTTTCAAAGAGCCTAGCTTATGCTCGTTACTGCTTGGGTCATTCCCTTCGGGTGAGTAATTTTTCCCACCAAGGCAGGCCCTCTAAAGGTAAACAATAACAAGGAAATACATCCATAGTTCAATCATCTTCATTCACATGAAGAAAGAGAGAACACACGCTATGCATTTTTCTCACACTTGCATGGTTGTTCAATTTTAATCCAAATGAAATATGGAGGTGATTTTGCAAAGTATTAGAGAATGTTTATGTTTCTCAATATCACCAAACGGCGTGAGAGAATTGCATACACATTCACTAATAGTTTTGAAAAATCATGAAACAACCTAAACAGTTGTCAATTTTATCCTTCAAAGAAATAATGAGTTAATTTTAAGTACCAAATGAAACATGGATTTGCCTTGTTCAATTTTAAGCCCAATTGAAAAATGTGATGTGAGGGTTCAGTTTTAACCAAATTTGAACATTCATTTTAAAGCCCAATGGAAAGCTAGTGCATTGCCTAAAACTAAAAGTAAAAAAGAATGAAAGTGGGTTATAATTTCCTCAAAGCGTTGAATGCTTGTTACAATTATCGAATGTTAAGATAGAAGAGAATGTCTTCAATTTCGCTTCATGTCTTAAAACCTGAAAAACCTTGTTAGTAGAACAATGAAAACATAGTCAAACATTCGTTAACAATTAGATAAACTAAATAAATTAAGTCACATGTCAAAAAATGAATGCAAAGTTTCTTACCTTGGTTGAGCGTTGCTACACACGAATGTGTCACAATTTGAGATTTGGGTGTCACTCTGGTGAAAATAGGTGTTGCTCTATAGTAAGACCAGTGAGCACGATTGTGTCGTTATTTGGATGGGTGTCGCTTTTGATGATGGCATTGTTGTTTGAAATTTGAAAGCATTGGTCTGGTGAGTTTAGGTGTCGCCATTTTTGTTTCACGATATTTCAAATTCTAATACATGTCACTGTATTTAAATAAGCATCACCAAATTAAATATGTGTCAGTATTTTAAAATGCCTGTGCATCGCTATAGGGTGACACTAATGAAATAGCGTCACTGTTTATGGTTTGAGCATCATGGTGACCTACAAAATAGCATGAACATGGATTTCGAGCTAAAAAACAATTAAATAATTGGTTTTCCATCCAAGCACCAAAATGTCGATGTCGAAAATACTGGTATTGGACTAATCATGCTTGATCCATGAAGAATCGAAGCACAACTTAGCCACAAGTACTTAAATCTCAACAAGATCAATCAATCAAAATTGAAAGTAAAGATTTTTTCAAAAAACTTAACATGCTAAACTATTGAAAGCTTTTAAAATATCTACTCTAATCTATTGAAACTTATCTTGTTGTGGAATTGGTGTCGTGTTCATGTGGAATGATGACCCTTTCCCAATCCTATGATTGGTTAGCTTGTTTCAATCGATTCTATGGAAGAGAATCGATGAAACCATAGTGATTTTTGTGTATGAAAACCAAGATTATGATGAAAATGAACATGATGCAAGCTAGGTTACCATGATTTTATGTTCAATATGAACTAATTATGCTATTGCTAAGCTAATCCAAGCTAAAATTATGCTAAAATATGTAAACCCTAATTAAGATGGATGCAAGGAAGCCATTCATGGATGCTCTAAGATATTTTGCAATTGAAAATAAACTGAAAAATAAGCTAAATGTGTGCAAATTGAGGATATGGATGCAAGTGAATTCAACAACATAAGTTTTCAATTGAAAGATGGATCCATTTGTCTCCAAATAGTGATCTATTTATAGGAGAGCAAATGAGGAATGAATGGTTGAGATCGAAAATATTAATCAACAGTTCAAGATGAAGGGAAGAGGAGGAATGGATCATGGATTCTCATCAATGAATAGGAATGCATGATGAGATTTAATCAAGGGCTCACATTTACCTCAAACAAACACACTTTTGACCTACTCACACAGGTCAAAGGTAACTTGTTCAAAAGGTAAAGGGATTAACTTCCTAAAGAAGATAAGTGAGTTGATTGGAGGAGAGGGAATATTCCTTAAAATATCTCATTGGGTGAGGACAAAGGTATTTTTCAAATTAAAACAAAGTTTTAATTGTGGAAAAAAAGGTTAAGGAATATTCCAAAAGAATATTCCCCTTTGATAAGAGGAAAGTTAGTTTAATTTCTAATTAAACAAGATTTAATTTATGCAATTAGGGAATTAGAAGACTTAAGATGATATTTATTAAATTAGATGATTTAATAAATAAGAGAGAAGCGGGAATGATATTTAATTAAATAACTTAGGGTTATTTAATTAAATAAGGTGACTTAGGTGATTAAATTAAATATTTTGATTTATTTAATTTAATAGGATGAAGTCTTAGTGCAAAAAGAGATGAATTAACCCAATTAAATTAATTAGGCCAATAGATGAAAGATGATACAATTAATTAATTAGCTAGGATAATTAAGTTAATTAAGCGAAAAGAGGATGTATTAAAGAGGAAATGACATTAGTAAATCTAATTTAAGTGTATGACATTGATTAGGACATTTTTCAGTGTCTACAAGAATAACACACAACTTATGGCATGGATTTGCATTTGGATTGTTGGTTGTAGAAACCTTGACTTAGTCGACATAATAATGAGACCTTGCTTGACTTAGTCTCACGTACTAACTGGTTTATATCAATTCACTTACCATTTGGAATGAATGAAGTCGGTTGTCATATATTGGATATTGACTAATTTTGATGGCGCCAAATGTAAAGGAAGAGGAATAGTAGATGGTGTCACCTTTGAATTTGATTTCCTATAGATGTCTTTCTTTGGAAACAATTCAAATTCTTCCATGTGCATTGGAATAAGTCTTGGATTGTTCTCAAATAAACTAGTCAATCTATAGGAGGTTTTGTTGAGTTTGAGCTTAGTTAATTGCCACCTTAGTGCTAGGCCACTTTGTATGAAGCTTGTTTTAATTTTACATGCCTAAACTGTAGGCTTTGTGGCAGCTCAGTTGCTCTATAAATAGTTGAGCCAATTCATTGTGAGGGATGCATTCCTTTCAAAAGATTATACATCTTTTGCAATTCTTATTTTTTTCTTAATAACCATCCATACTTTGCTTAGCATTGAGAGAGAGATAGGAAGATAGTTCTTATAGTTGTGAGGTGATTATATTTTGAGAGGAGTAAGCTATCAACTTGAGAGGAGGAGAATATAGTGATATTCTTGAGAAGCTATTGCTGTTGGAAAAGGTTGATTTGCTACCATAGTTTGGATAAGCAATAATAGGAATGAGAATCCCTTCTTCTTTGTTATTTTATAATTATGAATGATGTATCTTGCTTGTGTGAATGAGATGTCTTTTCCAAATTATGCATTAGTGAAAGTATATTTTTTTGAAAATAAATTTGAAGCTTTTATGTTGTTTTCATATTGCATTTATATGATCCATAGTAGGAGATGGGTGTTATCATAGGTATTTTATTCTAGGAATGATTGAAGATTATAAGCACATATAGTGCATATATAAAAGTTAATGTTTTAACTAGGATAGCTTATGCATACTCCTAGGAGAGGTCATCATGTTTGGGAGAGAATTTTATATACTTACAAGTAGGGTTATCCAAGTTTATAGGTTATCTTTGGAATGATGGACTTTCCATAGAAGGAAATACCTAACTTGTGTACTTACTAGTTAAGTAGGTTTATTTCAAGTAGCTTAATATGTTGTAGGTTATCTAGGATGATGGACTATCCAATGAAGTATACACCTATGCGTAGCTTAAGATAGCCTTAAGTCAAATCGGTTCTGAGTAGTGTATGCGATGGATGACTTCATTCAAAGTACTAAATGAGAACACTTTGGCCAAAGTAGTGTGTATGTCCAAGACTCCACCTTAGTTTGTGTGACTACTGAGACTAAACACTGTCAGTTCACTGTGATCTAGTATTACATGCTAGACCAAGATTGTAGGATTTACAAGTTCTAGTTATGTAGGACACAACACTACATGCTCAATTGGTTGTTATCATTTACTCTTGGAAGGGCCATCTATCAAATGATAGATGTGCTGTAATGACCCTCCATTTGTGTTGTCCTTGAGTTGCTTACTGACCCGTTGTAAAGTCGAGTATTGATTGGTATGTTGTTTGATTAATTATATTTTGGAGTGTTTAAATTTAAGGGGCTTTATAATGTTGCTTGCTTGAAACGTATTAAATAAAAACAAAAAAACAATAAATAATAAATGGTAAAATAATTATAATTTAAATTGATATTTTGCATTGAGTTATGAAATTAATAAAAATAAGTGTTATAAGAGAACACGATGTAAACAATTGCGGGTGGATAAAGTCAATGAAGCGGTTACACTTTTAATGGAGAGAAATGTGGGAAGTGTTAGAGCTCTTATCATGAGAAAATATTGTGATTGCATGTTTAAAAAAAAAGATTCTTTGAAACAAAAAGTATTCTATTTCTTTTGAATGCATTTCTAATTTGAAGGACAACAGTAATGGCCACTCAAGAAGGTGTTTTGCATACCTAAGGAAATATAACGGAATGCTTTTGAACATTATTTGTGACTAAAAACTAGCACTATATTTATGATGGCATCCTCTAATAGTGGGGAACGAACCATTATGAGTTTGTTATGCATGATGGCAGTGGAGGTTATCGTATACTCTGCCAGGGGATTTGAGGGAGCATGGGAACACTTTATGGGGGTGGTTCTAAAAAGAATGGGGTCTGAGACTTTTATCAGAAAGAGAGGCAGGAGCTTGAACATATAAAAAAAATTAAAAAAAATCCTCGATAGCAAGAAGAAGGGGTTTTGGTTTTTTCTCTCTGCACAATTTCTTTAGGCACGGAGGAAGGAAAGGAAGAGGATGTATAAGGAAGATGCGAGACACAGGGAAAGATCTAGGATGTTAGGCTGAAGCATTACCGAGGAAGGGTTGAAGAAGCCAGTCAAGGAGTTAGCAAATAGCCAGGTATGCTTTCATTCAATGTTTCAGATCTTTATGCATCTCCCTTATGCTTTCAGATCTAGCACACTTGACTACGGTCACCTTCTCTTCATTGATTATATCACCTTGGATTCTTGGACTGTGGTTTCGTTGCATCTATTGTGTGTGAGTCTTAAATGTATGTTATGTAATCTCTCTAATTTCTTCTCAATAGTGATTTCTTTCTTACTTGTTGCTGCCCGTAAGCCTGAAAATTGGTTTGAAAACATTATGAGACTTTTACATGGTGTCTATCTTGTTGTATTGCTTGATGAAAGACCCTTCATTATTACTGGTATCTGATATAGTGCGCATTGGAATAGTGCAAGCTTTTTTTAGTAAATCTACCTCCTGTACCCACGCCCCTGTAGCCAATCTCCTTATAGTCTCCTCATTTGTTTGCCATGCAAGCTATGCTTGTTATTGTCGGTGCTGCTCTTTTGTAGTCATCTCCTGATTTTCAGATCGCAAGGTTGCCTTGGAGATGCCTGATTTCCATCCATTTACTTCAGCTTTGGGTACTTTTTTGTTTCACTGCCTCATCTTCATCATCGTCGTTACATGAGGTTGCAACATTAGTGTATACTTTGGAGCTAACCCTAGTTGCATTTCAGGCCCTTTTGTCCTTAGCTACCACAGTGTCAGTAAGGAGTGATGAATAATTATTGTTTTGGAGTTACCAGTCTGCAACTAAAAAATTCTAAAACCTAAGTGATACATTTTAAACCATTTTTGGTTCATATCCTACAATCATTGCATTCCTGGAGATTACATTTCTTAGAGGCATTCTGAGAATAGTTCATGTGCCTTGTCATAGAGTTTAGACCATGGAGAGGGTATAAATTTGAATAACAACAAATGTTTTAGACATTTAAGTAACCTTCCTGATTCTGTTGGCGATTTGTCACATTTGCAGTACTTGAAAACAGGAAGTTTAAAGGTTTATATAATCGCCCTGATTTCATTTGCAACCTGTCATAGCAGCGCACTTGAACATGGTAGGGTGTATAGATTTAAATAAACTCTCTGATTTCATTGACAACCTGTTTCAGCCGTAGCACTTGAACATAATAGGAAGCCTAAAGGTTTAAATAATCTCTCTGGTCTCTTTGTTAACCTATCTAAGTTGCAGCACTTGAAAATAATGATAAAATGCATGTGGATGGCGGTATATCCAAATTCTAATATTCAACTTCTAATATACTTGGCAACCTGTCATAGTTACAACATTTAGAGTTGAGGTATTGTACAGAATTAAATAGCCTCCTTGAAACCTTTGGTAACTTATCACAGCTGCAACTTTTAGACTGCAAAGGTGTAGTAAATTAAATAATCTCTCTGATTTCGTCGTCATGCAGTCTCAGCCGCAACACTTGAACTTAATAAAGAGTTTAAATATTTTCATAACTTCCTTGATTTTATTGACAATCTATCGCAGTTGCTGCACTTGAAAATAAAACTACTATTTTCATTTATGGTTAAACCAAATGAGATATTTTCATTAAAAACGTATTAGTGAATTCGATAGTAAGTATGATATAATTACTCTCATTCAGACCGAATGGTGTATATGTCTTCATGCATAGGAAATTGTATGAACTCCATACTATGTTCACCATTCTGTTTGAAGCTTATAAGATCACTGTGAATACGTAGATAATCTGACTGTAGCCACGTTGAACCTATACTTAGGTCGTTGGATGTGAGTGTATACCTTACCTTGTTACCTTAGAAATACGTTGAATCAGCAGTTAACTCTAGCATCAAGTTTTCTTTGGTTTAGTTCATTGTAAAATTTATGATATACATTTTCTTTCTTCTACTACTGACATGGTAGGGTCATTGATGGTTGTTAGAGACTGTGCATGTGGTTGTTAGGATTAGTTTTTCTTCATAGGGTTCTTAATTTTGGACTGCATCAAATTGTGTGCAAGTGAACAATAATATATTAATACGATGTTGTGTCCATGAAAATTAATTATAATAAAAATTGATAATATGGCTTTCAATAATGATTAGAATTGTATATATGTATATACATCCATATGTCTGAATTTAACATAAATTGTTTTAAGCTAGATGAAACAAAGTCTTATTTGATTATATACCAAGTTACATCCATAGATATTTATATAAATTCATACATAGAAAGATATCTATGTATTTACTCATACGTGTTTAAGGATATAGAGATTTTTTTTGTTAAAATGTTAGTTTAATGTTTGGATTAGAAAAAGTAGATTGTTATTTGTGATATATAGCCTTTAATTTAAGTAAGTTGTTGAAGAGATTGATAGGTTGTTTAACTTATACAACTTTGAATTATTGGTTGATGACTTAGTAGTATACATGTGGGAGGGATGTCTTTATGTTTACTTGATATTGTGGGTTTTCTTGAAAAGCGAGTTCCAAGTTGTTGTGAATGCTTGTTGAGGTATAATCATGATGTATTGTTGTTTGACATTGTCCTTGGCAATTGTGGTGGATTATGTTGGTTATTGCCTGAGATGAAGTTCTTGTTGTGAGGTCATCACTTGTTGATTTGTAAATTGTAGTTTAACTTTAGTCTTTTGAGATCTTGTTGATCTTGCCATGGGAAAACTATTGTGTTAGTGATTTAGTCTTCCAGAGGATAGAGGGGTCTATGGCTTCTTCTTGCAAGAGTTGGTATGGGGGTTCGACGACCTAGGAGGATCACCTTGGGTAACCCATATCAAACCCGGTGTATTTATTGAGTTTAATGTTGTTTCACCTGAAAGCAAGTGGTTTTATGATTCTGACTAGTACTTTAATGATGGTTGATCTTGCACTTGGATTTTTTTTTTTTATGTGCCTTGAGCCTTGCACTTGAGTGTGGTTTTTGTTACTTTGGATTCCTATCATGAGATGGTGCATGCCTCACTTGATGCAGTTATTTTATTGAATTAGGTTTCTTGTGCAAGTTGGCTTTCCTTTGTGTGTTATTGCGATATGTTTTTAGTGGGGAGTGGCTCTTCATGAGGGCCGACACACAAAGTGGTGCCTGGGTAACTCATGTGGAGTTAGTCTAATAAGTGAAAACTAAATCAATACATTAGGTAGTCTAAAACACTTAACTGTATAAATTATGCCTCGCTCATGGACTCAAGGGCTAGTTCAGACTTGGGGATGAGTTGAGAAGGCCTGGAATGGCAAGATCGTTTTCTTGTCTTTATGAAAGATAATCGATTCCGCATTGGACTGCATGTGGGGCTGGGTTTTGTAAGAGGTCACCAGGGTAACCCAAGTTGGGGGCCGAGGCCTAGGAAGATTCGCCAGGGTAACCCATGCAACATTGCGATGACACTCTTCCTTTAACAACCATGTATACTTTGTTTCCCTCTATGTTTTTCTTGGGCCTCTGGAAGCACATGTTGGTATTTGTATGTTGATGCTTTATTGCTTATTCCTTTTGTTGGGCACATCTTGTGTTGGTTATATCTTGTGCTGAGATTGCCTTATGTTATTGTGGATCTTGTTGTGAAGTCTTGTATCCTTGTTTTGTTTGATGGTTATTGTTGGGGTCCTTCTTGTCATCTCTTAGCATGGGGGGTGGGCCTTAGGGTCCACATGGTTGGGTGGAACGTGCTATTCACCCCATTGGGTCCCTAGTCGTTGATCGAGAAGAGTGAAATTGTACCTTGCAGTGACTCCTGAGTTGAACCAGAGTTGGATCCAGTATTGCAACTTTGTACTCCTTCATTTTAAATGTATCATTCCATTTTATTGTATCTTCCCCAGTCATGTTGGGAAGTGGCATTGTAATATTGTAATCCTTGATTAATGTGTTGTCCATGTTCATGTTATCTTATGGTTACTGGTGTATACTTACCTTCCATGTGATGTAATGATTTTTGTTGAGAAAAGTAATGCAGTCATGTAAACCTGAGGGATTTGTAGTTCATGTTTAGTTTCATTTCATGTGATATATGATTATTATGATGTATGTTAGTACTTTTAAAAAAATTGGTGCCATAAATGTTAGATGTATTAGTATCCTTTGGGGTTGCTTGGCAGGGCATTACATGTGCAAGGGACTGCTTTATGAGTATGTGGTTGGCAGAAAAGCATCTAAGTCATGTTTTTCCTCCACAACAGGTGATAGAAGAACCAAGATATAAAAGGGAGGATCTTGGACTGTCTTACAACTATTTGTTCTAAAGCTCTTTGAGCTATGTTTGTAATTGTATGCTTTCTTACTTTGATGTATTATGAAATGAAAAGGAGTTCATGTTGTATTATGTTTTGCATCCTGTTTGGAAATTATCAATAAAGAAAAATGAAATTGTTCACAATGGCATGTTAGTTGTTTATTTACTTGTTTAAGGTAAAATTCAAGATTTTTACTTCATAGAAAAGGTTAGTATGTTACATTGAATATATAATTTAACCAAACTCCTAAAACATGATCAAATCAATCAATTTTCAAATAATATTAGACAAGTCTTATTTATTGTAATTTTATAATAATTTATTAGAAAATCATTATCAAATGCTAGATGACTTAAAATAATTACTTCAAACTAACTAATTTTTCTTAATATTCTACACATATACCTAAAGTATAGGTAACATATCAATTAACTAAATTAATTAATTTCTAAATATATTGAAGCAAATATTAATATAAAATCAAAATAAATTAGTCACTTTTTAATATATAATATAGTAACAAAAACTAAGTATAAAATAAGTCCTTATTAGATCTTCTTATCATCTCATCAAAATCATTATAGAAGACCTGATCTCAAACCAAGATCACAAACTATTTAGAATTTTTTTCTAGCTTACGGTCTTCATCCCACAAACTTATGTGACTTGTAAACATTAATAAACTAGCAGTTGTGTGTAGTGACATGCAATGATGAGCTGATAGGAAGAGAGAAGAACAAATGGGTGTAATGCAATCTAAGAGAGGAGAGGGTGCGTGGATATTTGCATGTAGAAAATAGAAGTATATATTGTAAATTTTAGTTGGAACATTGATTTTGTTCTATTGTTTCTTATTACCATTATGTACAAATACATATGTATGCTAATGTCAAGCATAATAGAATTATTTGAAATCTTATAATATTATTTGTTTGCAACAGGACACACAATTCTCAAATAACTATATTTGCATAAGTGATGGACAAGCATAACAATAAAGAGATAATTGCATCCATTTGATTCTGTTGATGTTAATTTTGAACTACATTTTTTTATTTTGTTTGCGATTATTGTGTCAATGTAATCAATTTTCAAAGAAATCTTTAATATTACACTCAATATACAGCCTATGAAACAAATGAATCTTGTATGAATCTTATGTTAGAAACATAAACATCTGCACATAGGAATTATAAAGTGAAACAAAACAAAATGAGGCTTGCTCTCCACCCTACTATATTGGGTCATGGAGCCTCATGGGCTCTCACCAAAACCCCTTGTAAGAACATATATCGTCCACCACTTAGATCAATGGTGAAATGAATATTCCTTATTATAGTTAATATAGAGTCTATGAGGATTTTAATTGTTTAGTTGACCATTGTGACTGATTTTCAAGCCACTATGATTATTCTGAAAGGTCATTTATAACACATTACTTCATCAAAATCCCCATTATGGCTAGAGTATGCTCTACAAGAATAACAAAAAAATGTGAATTTTAATACAGTGATCATTTGTAAATGATAAACAATATATATATTAGGAGATATAAAAGTTATATAATCTATAATACATAATGTGCAATGAACTTGTAATGGAAGGAATGAAATAAATAAAATATAGGCATACCTTGTGCATGTGGTGGGATGCAGTATGAACACAAGAAAAGAAGGCATGATCTCCACCCTACCATATTGGGTCATGGAGCGTCATGCGCTCTCACCAAACCCCTGAGCAAAAAAAATAGATTGTGCACAATTGTGATCAAAGGTGAAAGAAATGTTTTGGCCCCTGGTAACTTTATACAAGATCTAATGGTGTCAAAACATCCACGAAGGAGGATTGTTTGGGTTGAGTATGCTCTACAAACATGAAAGGATAATTTGAAGTTTAGTGCAATAAACGAGAAATAATAAAGACTTATACAATCTATAACAAATAATATGCAATGTAACTATAGTGGAACACAGTAATTAAATTAATGTAGGCATACCTTGTGCACATATAATGGATTATAGTTTGAACACAAAAAAGAAGGCCTACTCTCCACCCTACCATAATGGCTCATGGAGCCTCATGGGATCTCATCAAACCCCCAAGCAGAAAAATTAATTGTCCACCACTTTGATCAATGGTGAAAGCAATGCTTCGACACCTGAGGAAATTAGTTGAGTTCAAATAAATGCTATACATTTTTGAATAAATTGACATGGAGTTGTGAAATAAGAAATGCAATAAAAGATATATAGTCTTACATTGTATATAGAATGAATGTAGGTGAAGGCCATAGATGATGCAGGTGTACAATTGTTAAGCTATTTAGTATTTTGGAGATCTATACACCTTGTATATAAATAGAATGTATTTATAATATAAAATAGTTTCACTGGGATTTAGCTACACATAAGCCACAAAATGGAAGCCATAAAAAGAAACCCACAAAATATCATAGTAACAAACCCATGCAAAAAATACACTCTTCTCTAAATGGAACCTTATAAAAAATTGAAAGAATATAGCCTTTTCAACAACACCTTCTCAAAAAATCAAACAATATAGCCTTTCAACATCACCTTATCAAAAATAAAACAATACAGCATGAGTTAGAGAACAATAATCAATTTAATGTATAATCAAAATATATGTAATACCACAACTACAGGTCACATAAAAAATGATAAGAAAGCGAATTTAGAAATGGTGGAGATTCTATATGCATAGTAATGAAGAGGGAAACCATAAAGAATAGCAACATTTCATGATGATGAAAATGAACACAATTTTTGGAGATGATCCTCTTGTTTGATTCATGGTGCACTATAATTGTTGGTATGTATCCTACAGTATCTAGCAAAATAGAAAGGAAGATCCACACATAATGGTAAAGAACCTAGTTCAAGTGAGGAATTCAGTTGCGGGATAGAAAATAGAAAATGGAACACAACAAAATGAGGGTTATTCTGAACCCTACCATATTGGGTTTCCACCACTCTAATGAATGTCAAATCAATGTTCATTATTACACTTAATATACTATCTATCATTCAAACAACTACTTTTTGAGGCTAAAACAAATAATAACAAAGATGCATATCTACACATAGCAAAAATAAAATGAAATGGAAGGAAACAAAAGAAACCATGATGTCCACCATAACATATTGGGCCATGGACCATCATAGGAACAAAATGAGGCCTGGTCTCAATCATACCTATAAACCAGTGCAATTTTTTCTTTCCAAGCAACTATACAGGCATTGCATGTGTTGGATGCATTTGTAGCAGTTTGTTCATTAGATATATAGAGAAAAAGAAACAATGTGTGGAAATATATGTATGTGGAATTACATATAGACAACAGGTAGATGATGGATGGTAAAAGGCCACGTGACAACTAAAATGCACAATCACCATTACAATAAACAAGAATGTGAGGACCAAATATTCAGCTTTGCATTATTGACAGTGACTAGAAAGAAATTTAAATCACTTGTTTTGTGTTTTTTTGAATGGTGGGATGGTTGGTAAACCAATAGAAAAGTCTTCATGATGACACTATTGATCGGAGTGATGGACAATGGATTTTTCTTGTGTGCAGATATGATGCATATGTTTATTCTATTTGAACATTGTTGCAATGATAAACTATACTTTAACTGTTATATGGAATATTGATGCAACCATTGACCACAGTGATGAACAATGAAACGTGCACATTTGGATATATGTCATAGCATATGCAAACAAGATTGATACATGGTGGCAATTTTTTGGAATGATAAGCTATATTGTGAGTGTTATATGGAATTTTTATGCCATGATTGTTCGCAGTGGTAGATAATGTATTTCCCCTATGTACAAATATGTATATATGTCATAGTAGATGAAAATACCATTGATACATATTGATCACTATGTTTACTTTATGGAACATTCTTGGATTCATAAACTGTGTTTTCAAGTGTTACATACAAGATTCACGCTTAGAAGAAATGGGCAAAGAATTATCACAACTGACACTTTTGCAAAGCTTTTGCAACCATCGCCCCATGCAAAGAACACAAAATAACATTCATCCACCTTCACATAAATTCCATGATGGTTAACCACACTTAGGCCTTAATAGAAGCCTACCCTTGTCAGAGGTGGGCACAAAGTTTTTAGAGGTTTGAAATGGCAAGTGTTGCTTAAGCTGGAAAAAATTATCACAAGCGACACTTTTCTTTTCCTTTTGCAACAATCGTCCAATGCAAAAAACAAAAAATAACCTCCAACCACCTTCATAGAAGTTGGACAAGACTTGACCAAACTTGCACCCTCATAGAAGCTTACCCTCCTCACTCATGGCTCTAATAGCAGGTATAGCAATAGAATGAGAGACAACAATGCCCAATCAAAAATTTGACAAATATAATTTTCTATGTTTCTTGAGGTTTTAAACATATGTGGGCAGATGTAATTTGACACATGTTGTGGATTATGCTCTGCCTTTCTTTTTTGCAAAAATAAATTGAAAATCCTAACTGCGAGCCAATTACTTCACAGAATAACAGGTACCACATTTTTCAGTTGACAAAAGCAATTTCAATAAACACATAATATGGGTCTCAAACAACAAAAGTGCAATTTTCAATTGAAACATATGTCCCCATTGTTTTCTTAGATGTCACGGTAATTCTCAATGAATAGAGACAAGGTTGTGTAATAGCAAGTAGCGATTAATTTATGTGGAGAAGTTTAAGTATAGAGATACAAAAAAAAGCGGCTACCCTATGAAAAAAATAAATATAGGAAGGAGTCTATATATGAATTTTTTTTGTATCTGAGCTCACATACATACATATCTACACATAGGGATGAATGTTGGTTGCAACGTGGAAAAGATGGGCAGAAAATTATCTTTGCATGTTTTCACATCTTGCTAACTATTGATACCAATATTGTTTCATTTATGGCCACAATTTTGTATGAATGGTTGCAAATTAGTTAATATCATGTATTTTGTGTGGGTTTTTTTATTTGCCTTACTTTCGAAACCAATATTGTTTCATTTATGGTTCGCATTTTGTTGTGAAGTTTTTGAATCAATTTGTAATTGCGAGCTAAAGTTTATAAGTAAACAACACACATATATAGCCATACATGCACTTGTCAATATATAAATCACATTGGGAGCAAAGGAAATAAACATCACTTGGCATAGGATGGTTTTCACATATCCACACAACTATACATAGGCATGAATGTTGTTTGTATCTATCTTGACAAATATACATATCTGTACATAGGGAAAGTGAAATGGAATAAAACAAAACAAGCCTTGCTCTCCACCCTACCATATTGGGTCATGGAGCCTGATAGGCTCTCATGAAACCCCTGAGCAAGAACATATGCTAGCCACCACTATGATGAATGGTGATATCAATGTTTCTTATTAGGCTTAATATAAACCCTATTATTGTATGTATTCCCTTTTGAGCAGGAAAAAAAAATTGTCCTTCAAAAGCTATAAACAAAGGCAGGAGTATATGTTGTCTACATCTAATTTGAGATACATAAATATTTGCACACACAGAAAGGAAAATTATACACAACAAAAGAAACACATACTTTTTTGTGGTAATATATTTTGAAGCAACATATTCCTATCTATGCATCAAATGCATGAAATAGATAAAGATGCATGTGGTAAAAAAAATGTACACCAATATATATATATCTAGAGGTAGATGCAAATATATATTTATTGCTCATTGTTGCCCAACAACTTTAAAACTGGGAAGGTTGACAAAAATTCCAACAAAAGTACACACATATAGACTATCGGCTAAAAGTTTCCATATAGAGGCAATAATTGCAAAGCATTAAATATTATTTCATTTATCGTTTCCATATAGAGGCAATGGTTTCAAAGCAATAAAAAAAGCCAATAACAACATTGTTTGATAAGTTCTAAAGTTACCAAAGCAATTAAACAGTTTATGTTACTTTCCATAAGGCATTGTTGACTGTTGTTTAGTAGCTTTACCTGCCATGGAAATTATGAGACAACACAATGATGATTGATATTGCAAATGACGTACATAGATATGCACACTCAAAGTTGTCAATACATGTAAAAAAAATATAGATGAGTTTAAATGCACACATATGTGTATGTTGCCTGTGTAGAGGAAACAAACATCAATTGGTATAGCTTGTCATGGAAACATTGTTTCATGTATGGGCTCCATATATTGGCAATGGTTGCAATAATACCTTCCATATAAAACTCACCAAAGTAATTGAGAAATTCATGTTATTTTCAATAAGGCATTGTTTAGTGTTAAGCTGTAGATTTTCATGCATTTATGATCTTGTTCTTTCCTTAATTTGCATTTTAGTATTTAAATTACATGCATTGTTGTGATGATATCTCATGTGTAAGCCTACATGGAAAAATCTAATGAAGGAACCACCTTGTTTTAGTATACTTTAATTCCTTTATGTATGTTATTTCATTTGATTATAATGATGAAAGTAATTTCGAGAACTTAAGGAAATAATTAGCATATGTGTTTTTTCGGTCATTGAATTTTTTGTATTAGAACACTCGGGTTCAATGCTCGGGCCTTGAGTCTTCTATGCTTAAGTTGGGTTATAGTATATGAACCTATTGCATTGAAAGATGAACCCTACTATGGGTGATTCTTTGATGATTAATTGGAACCGATTATAATTTTAATCAGGAAATCTAGAGGTGTGAGGCCCCTTTGCCTTAGTCATGTTTTCATATGAATTTGTAGTAAGAGTGATGGTGACTATTTGAAATAAGCCAAGATGGGTAATATATAGCGTACTTGAAAAGAACCAAGTTGGATAGTAAAGGGTGAAAACCCATGGATGACGATGTGGCAATAAAAATGGATTAATAAGAAAAATACATTGTGAAGAGATATCTCTCTGATGACGTAAAGGATGAATGAGTTGATAAGATACAAGGAAAGGAGGAAAGACAAAATTTTGATGAGAGGAAGAAGGAAAATCACGCGTGAAGTAAATGAAGTTAATGATAATGAATAAATATTGGTTGATCCTTCTTGAAGGTAGAAAACCTAAGAAGGATGTTTTAAAGGCACGAATGTTTGTATCAGTACCTGGGGACAAGTTGATTGTTGAGCAACATCTTATTCCTACAAGATTAGGATCTAATAGAATCCACGAGATCTTTCAAAAATGCAAGGTTCTTATGTCTTGAGAATCTTCATTAGTAATTCATGATAGAAGTTGATTTGATAACTAACTTGATTCGTCTATTAGACAAGGCAGAAGTGATTGAGGTGATGAACCTTATATGCTTGATTGTTTTTAGTGAAAATTTCTTGTATGTACTATATGAGATGATACTTGTGCAATAATGCACTTATCATGCTTCATGCAAATGACACATCTATATGGATGATTGCATGCATATCATAGAAAATTGTTGTCTTCATTGTACTTATAACTATACTTGAACGACAAATGTTCACTATACTATTGTGAGAAATGCATATTTCATATTATTGTTGTTCTTGTGCGAGTGATGCACTAGAGTACGTTCTTAATTCCTTTGTGTGGATAAAGCACTTGAGTAATTTTATTACATTTCTAATTCGTGTGTGAGATATGCTT
This sequence comes from Sequoia sempervirens, assembly GCA_007258455.2. Taxonomy (NCBI): domain Eukaryota; kingdom Viridiplantae; phylum Streptophyta; class Pinopsida; order Cupressales; family Cupressaceae; genus Sequoia; species Sequoia sempervirens. The sequence goes on from VDFB02081131.1 coordinate 64,543, forward strand.
TTGATACTCATTATGTTTGTTAGATCAAGTAATGATCACTCTAACTACCCTACTATAATTTATGCATATTTCACCTTCTGTGCAAGTAATGCACTTGTGCGAGAGATGCACTCACCATATTTATTGTATGAAACCTTGAATGAGTTATGCTCATTGTATTCAAGGTATATTCCATATTTGTGCAAGGCACTATAGGGAAATTGTTTATTCATACCTTGTGTGAGTTAGGCACCATGAGTTTATGAAATCTTCTTTGTTAAGTATTCATTCTATGTGCACTTGAGTATGTTATGCACTATTATATCATCTAGTCTTTATTTTATGCAATTTGATTATTCTTATTGAATGTGTTGTTTGTGATAAGCTTTAAACATACCTTCAGTGATAGGATGTCGAATGTGGACTAACAAAGAAGGTGATCTAAGTATTTTCCAAGATCAACCATATATATATATGCTTTGGCCAAAGCGAGCTATACCATTGAAATAGATGGATAATGAAAGCCTAGAATTTTTATATGTTATATGTTTCTCTGCCACATCCTATATGCAGTGAATGTGTTCATTCTAGTATAAGAGTACATATAAGGCATTATGCATGCATTGAGAGTTTCCCTCCTACCCTATTATTATTGGTTTGTAGGCACTTCATGTGGGGTCGAGTGTTATTCGAGTTATGAATAATCTCAGGGAAGTGTTATGTTTAATGGTTGGGTGGGAAAAGAAAATTAACCATGCTCTTGATCTTCAGTTTGTGAAAGATAACTGGGTTATGGCAACTGAAGATTGATTAAATATTTTATTTTCTTTATGTAATTCAAAAACTAGATATGGATCATTGTATGGCTAGTTTAGTCAATTGATGAAATGCACTTCTCTTTGATGCAATCTTGTTGCATTTGTAAAAAGGTAAAGGATTATACATAATATACATTCATGGATATCTTTGTTATAGATTGAGATCTACTTTTTGTTGTGAAAATTTAGTAACTGGTTGAATCAGTATTGAGTTCGTGATGATCTGTTGGGTTATTATTGTAATCAACTTGAACCTTTTACTTTAGCAATGATGAAATTTTTGTGAGAATGATCTTCCATGATATAGTGTTGAAACGTTGTGGACATTTGGTGATATTCTAATCTTTGATGTTTCTTATTGTATTGATGGTCTTTGGTATGTTGATAACTTGTTAACCTTCTCTTTCATCTTACTGTCCAAGATGAAAATCTTGTTGAGATTGGTTTTACATTTGTCAACTATTGATACTTTTCTTTTTGTTTGCTAATGATGATAAAAATTAGTATGGGATGCTTGTTTATCATCATAAAATCAATTGTTCTAACATCTCATGTGAGTAGGCATGTTGACAAAATGATCATTATTTTTTTCTTTCTATTAGTAAATATCTTGAAATATGAAAAGATTTGAATAAGATATAGAAGATTGTACGAAGAAATAAATCAGTTTGCATGCTTTTATTATTAAGTAAATAGAGAAAGTTTAATGAAACCATGACGTACTAACAAGATGTGCAAGTTTATGAATGTTAGCCATAGGAAATTTTGTTGTCCTTACAATAACAAAATGCATTAGGTTTAATATATTTTACTGTTGCCTTGACAATAGCTTGAAATTTTTTTAGCAAGCAAAGGTAGTGATCCAAGATATATGCAATAGTGACTCTCCCAATTTCCAAAGCAAATTTTCGAGGGACAATTCGAGAGGGCTCAACGACAGGTGGGTCAACATGTCCTCGTTTGATCAATGGTTATGGTTCTGGTATATCAGGATTTTTATATAGAAGAGTCCTTGCACTTGTGTTCACGACCATTCCATTGAAATTCCCAACATGCCCATTTTTAACAGTAAGGATGACAATTGAACCAGGGGTGTACAACCTCTCCAACTTGTCACCCTTTTCTTCCCAATTTGAGCCGCACAAATTAACATCAAGTGAAAAGGATGAAAAATCATTAAGTTTAATAGTCCTATGAATTGTTTGGGACTGATCCTTTCTTTGGATAGTCAATACCATTCCCACATGCACCACCGTCCCGATAATATCAATTAAATTGTTATTGCTACAATTTGCAATTTCATTTATTGGGATGAATTTAAATACTTTCTCTGGCACAAAGGCCTCATCATCACAACATTTCAACATTGAATTTTGATCCAAAATGATTTCCATCTAGCTATTTATCTTATTAAATTTCCTATATGCTTGTCTCACCGAGCCCTTTGATAGATAATAACTACGACCCACCTCAACCCTATCATAATGTAATTCTGCATTGTCATTAAAGCAAGTGATTTGTATTTCTATTCCCACACTATCAATAATGTCAAAGCTGAATACTTGGCCCTCGCGCCCCTATTTGTTGTAATGGTGAATATCTCTTTTTGTTGTTGCTCGACCTTTTATTATCCATTTGGTTTGGTAAACATTTAGTCCTTTAACAAGGCTGATTTTTGTAGGAGCATGATGTTATCTTGGGGATGTATTAATCCAGAATATTGAGGCTCATTTGGATGGGGAGGACGATTCACAACCAACTATTTGTTCTTCTTGATCTCTAAACAAATATCTAGGTTTTCCAATTAGCTGGAAATTGACCATTTTGACATATAAGGACAATATCACAATCGACCTGGAACCAAATGAATAGAAAATACTTATAAATCCGGTCCCCACAAACAAGGAAGCATAAAACTACAAGTACAAGTAGTGCAAAACAATATCTAACCTCAATTCCTATAGCTTTCTACACAAATAGTTTGTCAAGCACAATATAAAGCCTATTTTGAATGCACCTGTAAACAAAAGGTCATTGTATTTTGCAAGAAAAGTCCCTATTTACATGTGTGTTCCATCAGAAAGGAAAAATTTGTACCAGTCAACCAAGCTTTGGCTGCCCCCTATTTTTTGAAAGGACATTAGTTGGAGAACTAGAGATGGGACAACATCTCTAGCATCAATAGATTGTATTGCATGTGCTATCAAGACTAGATGTGCATTTGTATCTTGCAATGTAGTTTAGCTCAATGAAGTAGAAGCAATGAGATATTCATGGCTGTGACACAAGTCTAGAAGCAAGTAACAATATTGACACATTTGAAAACTGCAACATTTTTCCCTCTAACTCATAGGTCACTCCCAAATGGCCAACTAATCGAAAGGAAAAGCAAAGATAAAGAGTTTGAATGTAAATTAGCTAGAATATATATCATAACAACTGTTAATTCAAATGAAGCATATTGATAGTTCACTTGGTGTACTTGGAAAAGTGTCAATTTAATTGTTAGCAGCAAAAACAAAATAAGAAATAGACTTATAGGATTGTTGCTTGAGGAATATTCATTAGCCTGGGTAGAGCTAGAGGCCATCAACATTACTGGGGATGCTCTTTTAAAAGCTAAAAGTTGCAACACCGACGACTGACTAAAAGGTGTATGTCTTCAAAACATAACATGAGCTCTAAATTTTTTTTAATAGCCATTAAGAGTATGACAACAAAGGATTAATAAAAATAAGGGGTTTAATGATTCATATAATACTTAATATACAATTTGTTATTCCAATTTTTTTGTTTCATTTTTTTAATCTCTCAATTTTTCTCCTAAAGACAATGTTGACACCAAAATTTGACGAGGTAACAGTGTCTTATGGGAAACTCATTTTATGGGGTACCTTTTGTGCTAAACTGAGTGACCTTCAGGTTTTAGAGAAGTTGAAACATATATAATGGGGGATTTGAAAAGGAAAAGGAAACATATATAATAAAATAAAGTCTAATCTAAGGCAATGCGCCAAGACTTAATGATAGGCACAATAAATCATAGATCTAAGGGCTTGATTGGTGTTTGTAGTGTTCTAGAAAATTAGAAACTGAAGATTATAGCATAGACAATCCATTCATTGACATAAAATAATATTGCATACATTCCTACTACCAAGAAGAGTCATTAGACATGGTCTAGGTTAGCGAACTTGCATTCAACATATATAGAAGTTCTCAAATGAAATGTCTAGACAATAATAGCACAATTTATAGTTTGACCAAATAGCATGAAAGAACATAAAGAATGAACAATTGGAATAGTCTGAAAGTTTTTGCAATAAAATAAAACAATAATAAAGGTCTGGCGTCTTTAACCAAAATCAGTGTTTCCTCCAAATTCTGGGTGCTTTTCTCACAACAGAGAAAAGTATATATAGTAGAAAAAACCCTCACCGCCTTGGAGAGTAGCAATAGAAAAGATTTTGCAATCCCCTAGCAATGATGCAAGAATAAGAATATTCCCCAAGTTGTTGCAATAGAAATGATTTGAAACCAAGCATCTGATCATTCTAGGCACAGGTGCATCCTCTAAAAATGATGGCGGTGGTCCTGACAAGGCTAATCAGACAAGTGTCACCATCTCGTGCAAGTGATTATGACACATAGTGGCCAATCACAACATTTGGTTCATCTGGTTGATTGCCCAAATATGAGATCCACCAACTAGGCACATGGCAGCCTTTCGCTACCCATGTAAACCTTTCTCTCTCATCACTGAAGACTTGCACTAAGGCTACACATGTTGAATGGGTGGATCACTTAACCAATAGTGGAGGGAAAGATCACCAGCTGGGTGCAAAAGAGACGGGTGGTAGCATTTCGCTGCCCGTGATCGTTACTTCATGTCTACGCTGAAAGTTTTGTGAAGAGTAGACACGTGGCAAGAGTACACCACATATAACAATTGTGGGGTGCGCCAAAATTTTTGGGAATGAGGGGTTAATGGCACTCGATCAAAGCCTGATGAGGCAGCAAGAAAGAATGATAAAAAATATCCCATAGCCACGACATGTGGAAGCATAGCAGGGTTTCTCGGGATGCGAAAGGAATGAAGAAACTCAGGGTTGCAAAGAGTAGACATATGGAGCAGGAGAGCAAACTTTAGATAAAAGGGCGAGTTGATTACTTGTGATGCATGGGCTAATATATAAAGGAAAATACACCCGAAGGGAGCTCATTAAATATTTTTTAACAATTTTTGGTGACTACCAAGGGCGTTTTACTTGAGGAACAGAGAACCCAAAATTTCTTTGGTTTACTAGAGTGCCATTTCATAAGATAATGGAGTCAGAAATTGGAAAGAGCCACCTACAGAGGTGACCATTCATCCTAAGATGGCTTTACCATGTTGCACAAATTCTTTTGTGCTCCACTTAGATCAATAGTTTCTTTATGAGGCAGTGCATTAAGTAAACCGGCCCCTGCTTCATAATGAAACAGTAGTTGTACAAGAAGATGAATCACTCCCTCAATGTTGGTTGCCGTGGGAGGATGACTAAAATTATTGAAAGCTTTCAGATCATTTTCCTTCTCTTCTATTCTTTCTGCAATCTTCTTGGCCATGGCAATAGAGCCATTTTCAAGGAACGTGGACGGAAAACTCATCCTGCTTAACATGGGGAAAATCTCCCGTATGTTGTCCAGTGTTTTGCTTAGAGTAGCCGTGACTACTTTAGTGCACTGGAAGGTAGAGTGGCAATGGATAAAACTATTTTCCATCTGAGTAGCAGCATCCTGATCTTCAATTCGTGCCTTGGCGAGGTTTTCATCAAAGAATGAGTATAGCTTGGTGAGCAAATCTTTTGCTTCCGAAACCTTCTCCAAGATAAACTGTGGGAACTACTCAATTGTATAATAAGTCTCATGGCTCAACTTTGATGCCTTGTCAATGAATCAGAGGGTAGGCTCCAGTGGTAGGCAAAAGGTTTTAATCTTTTCCTAGTGAGAGATGTACAACTGCCTAACCAACTGAATAATGTCTGGTTCTGTAGGAGAAGATAGGAGAGAGCTTTTGAGAGAAGTAATCTCTGTGTCCTTTGAACTAATGGCCTCATCCAATTCTGCCCTTTTATTTTTCACAGATACTAGTTGCTCTATAGAGCTGCTCATTTCTTTATTCCAATTCTCCTTGGCTCAGGAGCGATTTTCTAAGTGCATGTCTAGAGAGGACTTTGTATCTTGGAGCTCTTCTTCTAATTGAGCTTTTAGGCCCTTAAATTTAGCCTTTTTCTTGTATTTTTTGCTCATATTGAGCTTGTTGGTGCTACAAAGCTTCATTCCTCTGTTCCATTCCTTGACTATACTCAAGGTGAAATCGCTCTAGCTCTTCATTATTTAGCTGCAAATTCTGCTCCATCTCCTGATTCTTAGACTGTAGCTCTTTTACCATGGCAGGGTCAATAGTCTGAATCTTTGTAAGATAACCCTGAAATCTATTCTTCTCATCCTCTAATACCAGCACCCTCTTTGTCATACGTGCAACATCCACCTTGAGGGATTCCTCTTTTTTCTTCAAAAAAATAACTTTTTCCCTTACTGCTTTAAGCTGTTCATCCTTCTTTAGCTAGCGGCCAGTTTTAAGAAAGTCAGAGGTGACCACCCGTTGTGTTTCTTCCATAATCTCAACCTTATCCTGCAGTTAGGTCACCTTCATGTCAAGCCCTATTGCATATATCTCATAATCTTTTGGGTGCATCCCCCCTAGGGCTTGGTTACTCTCAAGTACATGGTTGCAAACTTCAATTCCTGTCGGGTCTCATCATAAAGAGTCTATATTTTTGGCTCAAAAAAAGCACTGTCATCTTTTTCCCTGCGCTTTTGCATTCTACTTGCGCGTGATTCCTTTCCATAATCAATATGTGCCATAAATTCGGCTGGTAATGAAACTAGTCTACCTACGAAAGGAGCAACAGAAGGTAGGGCATAGGGATAGGTAACCTTGATATGCACAAGAATCTGTTTCTTCTGGAGATTCATAGTTTGCAAGGAGAAGTGGGGCACATTCCAAAGCTTGGTTTGAGGACCAACAAAAGGGCTAGCCACTTGCCATGAATCAATTGGTGAATTGGCCAAAGGACCCATAGGCTGGAATGATGAAGGAGTTGTCATTGTGGAGTTAGCCTATTGTGATGGAAGAGGATCCACAATAATAGCAGAAGAAGGGGTACCTGCAGAGGGCACACCTTCAGAAAGTGAGGCAAGGAGAGCCTGAGTGGTAGTAGTGGGCATAAGGGTTCATGGAGTAGTAAAGCCAAGTGGAGTGGTCTACGACAATTAGGTGAAACCTCCCGCTTATGTTGGATTAAAAGTGGGAAACAGAGGGCCAGTACTCGTGGCAGGGATCACCGCTGAGGTAGGGGTAGATACCAAGGAATGAGAAGCAAGGGAAGAAGGAGCAAATTTTACCTGTTGACTAGTCGATGGCGGCTCTAGAATCATTGGCAACTCTCCCCCAGCCTCAGGCTCCTAACTAGTTGCAAGCACTTGTCTTCCAATGGGCTCTTGCGAATCTTCTTTGATAATGCTCTCTATACGCTACCGTTTTGTGGGTGGAGTTTCTCGAGCCTTGGTAGTTATTTTCATTTGTTGTTGTGAGACCCTGGCTGCCTTAGTGGCCCAAGTAAGTGTATACGAAGCCCTCGATACATTAAAATGCACATTTTTGGCCACATAGGTAGGTTGTCCGAAGCCTTTCTCCTTCGGCGCGGAGGACACAGAAGTTGCCGCTTCCTCTTCCTGCTCTTTGGACTCATCCTCCAGATCATCACTCTTATTAATGCTAAACTCAGTGTTGGTGTGGTCATCATCCTACCATTTTTCAAACTCCTTGTCCTCCCTCAAACTCTCATAAGGGGCATCCAATTTCCCTATCTCTTGGTGATACTTCAAGAAAGCTTCTATCTTTTCATTAGTCCATTCCTCATCCTTTTGCATCTTGTTATACATGGTGCATTCCATGTGAACATTATCCTTGGCCACTGCATAGAAAAGTAGAACTTGTACCAAGGCCCTCTATTAGCTTGCATGGGAATATGTGCTAGTTCAACAAAATTTTCATCCTTGTCTTCCTACAGGTTACGCTGCTTTTCCCAGTAAAGTCGGGGAACATGCATAACTTTCATGTGCAGTTCTGGTAGGTCATTAAAAGGATTGTAATCCCATTTTTCATTTACCAAAACCAACCCTAAATGAGCCAGTTTATCCTACAATAACTTATCCGATTGCTTCTTTAATAGAGTCACCATTTTGAAATTCTTCAGACAAGCAAAGAATCCTTTTCTCTTGACACTTTTGTTGCTGCAAAATGTAAAATTAATGATACACACCTATCTAAACATTTCAAGTGCAAGCACCATATATGTGAAATAGGTTGGGAGAAGGAAGGGTTGACCAGTGAAGCCCCGCATATGGAGAATTATGAAATCTGTTCCTAAGAACCAGTCGCAAGTGGGAGTGAAACTCTACATATATCCAGTCTGATCCTTGTCGAGCTAGATTATGTCACCTTCTCCTCATAAATCATGCAAGATCAGAGTTATAAAATAATCTGAAAATGCATAATAATCATATGACATGGAAAGAAAGGGCGTCCACATGAATACTGGCTTCCTCCATCCCCGTTCATCAAAAAATGATAATTCAAAATACCAGTTGAAGAAATCAAGGTTTTGATGTAGGAACATGTGAACCAGGATGGAAAGAAATCTAAACTTTCCCTCCACTGGGTAATTATTTATTTTTCGTATCATTTAATCTACTATGAACTCTGGGAAATCATACCAGAAGGTATCATGTTGTTTGCGGAATTGGAAAGACGGTCCCAGTTGAAAGGTTTCCACCATCTCATTAGAGTCTCGACTGCATACAAAAGTGAGCATGGACATGGAATCCTATATATCCTCACATAATGAACTGCGTGACAACAAAATACTTGGCAGTTTAGTACCTGGGACACTTTCTTACCAATCTCCTCCAATATGAAATTTGAGTTCTTTTTCATTGCGTTCCATGTTTTTTCTCCTTTACTAGGGTAAAAGGACTCAATTTTCTCTCTTCTTTTACTTGGGTCCGGGATGCATAGCATATGCCAAATGGCCTATGGGCTGATGTGAACTCTTAAATTTTGGCCCTCGATGTAGTGAGTGCTAGGGTTATAACACTGAATGGCAGTGTCAACTATCTTCAGATAGTAATGCACTAGCGAGACCATATATTGTGGAAGACCACTGTACCAAACCTTTCTTGTTGTAGACATGTCCATATTTGGTGCCGTCAACCTTGTATAGGCTACTTCTCTTAAGGATTTAGGGTTTTTTATAATTCATGGGTCATAAATATTATCGCATTTCTCCTCAACCCTTTTCTTGTTTCTGCAATCTTTGGGCCTGCTTAGCTCTATCATATACACCCTCTTCCACTTGCTTGGTATACTAGGTGTAGCATATGCCAAATCCTCATAGACATACACATCCTTTGATGACAGTATGGCTATAAGCAACTCTTGGCCAATCTCCTCTTGCATTTGCTGAGATGAACTCTCTGACATTTTTCTTTAGATGAAGACTTCTACGAGTTCTAGACTCTGTAATTCTTACCCTACTTTGGATACACTAAAAAAAACTTCTCTGCACCTTAAGCTTTGGCATTTTTGAAAAGTCTCTGAATCATTAAACCTTTTCATGCAATATTTGGCTATCTTTTCTCAAGGTGGTAGAGGAAATCATGCTTTTTGCATTCAATTCGGCATGTACCATTAATCTCGCGATTCGTGCAAAATGAACTACTTTCCATTTCGAGGTGGCAAGAATTCATTATTGCATTTGGAAATCGTGTGATATGTTGTGATTCCATTGAAACTTGAACCGACAATTTTCCTTCTAACCTTGCATTAGTATGTGTTGGTAATTAATATCCTAGACGAAATGATTAACTAAAAGCAAACAATCACGGTCTGAAAAGATATGGATACTGCCTTGGGCTCTAGGAAATGCCTGTGAGATGACACAATAGCCTACGGTCATGCAACTTACTGTCTATGAGCACCATCTTTGTAAAGCTAATTAATTAGCTCCTATTAATCTAGCACACATTGAACCGTACCACTGCAGATGCAATTGGTCTGGAAATGTGAGCAAACATAGGCACACCTTTCAAGTTGGCACCTAGTTATCATCACATTTTTCTCAAAAAAGATTAGCATGCATCTTCTCCTCTTTTCTATAAATAGGCCACTAAGAGTGAGGAAATCACACTTAGCATTTGAGCAGTTTTAACGATAGGTTATTGGTGTAGTCCCGATTAGGTTTTCTCATAGGCTAGGTGGTAGGTAAGTTTTAGTATTGGTTAGAAGGTATAAGCATAGTGTCAGAATCATGGATACTCCTATTAGGTTAACCTCTTATAAGTCACAAATAGCTTTTATGGGGGAGGTTTCCACTAGGCGATTGAAGAGAATGACCAATAATAAACATTCCTTGGTTTTGGTAGCGATAAAATGGGTTCTAGGTAGGGACTATATAGAGTATGAGGACAAGTACCGTGTGAATATTGATATCTGCTCACACTTTGTAGCGTTAATGTTAGACATTGGCATCCCCAAGCATCTAACTCTAAAGCTGGTCAAGGAAATATTTCCAAGAAAGTACTTGAATGGCCTAGGTGAGATTGTCACTCACGTTGCATATGGGGTAGGCCTGCCATCAACCAGCGACCTCCGTCGCTACATTAAGGAAGAAGCGGTAGTTGTATGGTTGTCATTTCTCAGTGTATTCCATGTTCAAACATGTGACGAGCATCGACAGAGGGTTACCCAAGCCTTGCACTTTCTATTCCGCAGCTACAACGTGATACCATTCTATGACGTCGATTGGTATACCGACTTCAGGAACATGGTGTTTCCCCCGCCAATGGTGGTTGTGCCAAATGATGTTGCTTCTGTTGCTGAACAACCTACTGATGAAGATGTGGTAGGCGCCACCATAGAAGAAGTGATAAACACTTCCATAGATGCATCAATTGCTACCTCCCGTGCTCTTGGATAAAAAACCTCCCTCCTCCTGGATAAAATGCCTCCTAGTTTCTTTATTTCCTGTTGTTGCATACACCACTTTCCTTACAGTTTTGTATATAAGCCTGAAAAAGGCTATAAATATTTCATATATGAAAGAAAATCTCGAATAGTCGTATGCTTTTTGGATTATGGCATTCTCAACCATTTTGCAATGTAAAAACAAAAGAATATATATAAATAGATATATATCTTTATAAAAATTCATGGCTCTTTCTTCCATTCTGCATTTAAATTTTATGGGCTCTTTTATTAGCATATGTGTTCATTTTCTTTGCACATGGCTGTGTTTAAAATGTAAAGCAATCCCACTACTCTACCCTCTGTAATAATGGGTTATTTCCACAAAAACACAAACCAATTTCAAAAAGACTGGACAAAGAAAGGGAAATAAAATAAAAGCATTATTCACATATGTACAAAAATAGAACTTGACACTTAATGGAACAATTTAAGATGAATCCCATTGACCAGGATTCCCAAGGGTTCCCATTCCATATTTTTTAACTTGAAAGCGTTATGCTCCTTGTACCGAATGATTTTAAAGGGGCCCTCCCATAGGCTATCAAATTTACCATGCTAACCTGGCTTAGCAGCCCTTTTATCATACTTCAGTACTAAGTCTCCACACTTTAGGCCTTAGTCAGAACCCTTCTTGTCAAACAATTTCTTGACCACTTGTTGGCAGTTTGACATGGCTATTAGGGAATTCTCCCTTTTTTCTTGTACTTCTAACAGCTTGGCAAGCTGAACCTCCATGGCGCCATTTTGTTTTATTTCGAGAGATTTCAACAGTAGGAGGGACGAAATCTCCATAGATATAGGTAATAGTGTCTCTTTCTTGTATACCAACTCATAAGGAAAAGTCTTAAGGACTTGCTTAGGAGTTATGTGGTTTTCCCAAAGTGTTGCTCAAAGGTTTTTATGCCATTCCCTCTGGTGTTCTGAACCAATTTTTTTAAGGAGTAGGACTAGGCTCTTGTTTGTTGAATCCACTAGGCCATTTCCCTACGGGTAATAATTTGATGATGTCTTAAGGAATATGCCATTCGTTAATGCAAAGTGGCATACCTTTGTGCCTAGGAAAGCTCTAGCATTATTGGAAATGATAGTCTTCTGAGGACCAAACCTTATCACTAGCTCTTCGAGGAAATCCACAATCTCTGTTTTTGTTGTGTTTTTAAGCAGAATGGCCTTCGTCCATCTTGTGAAGTAATCTGTGGCAAACAAAATCCATTTGTGTCTGATACTAGAAGCTGGGTTAATCATCCCAATGAAATCCAGGCCCCATTGTGCAAATGGTTCGTCCACCACTATAGATTTGAGAGGTATTGCAGAATTCTTCCTTCTGTCAGTAAAGAACTCACATTTTTTGCAAGATTTTACTAAAGAGTGTGAGTCATTGAAAAATGTAGGCCAATAGTAACTTGTGCACATGATTTTGATGGTAGTGGTATTAACAGAGAAATTTCCACCCACAACACTATTGCGGAACGTGTCAAGGATCCTCTTTTCTTGCTCTGTAGTAATGCATCGTAGGAGTAGACCATTGAAATGTCTTTTAAAAAGGATCCCCTACACTAGCGCATATCCACAATTTTGCAGCTGGTAAAATCTCCTCTTTTGGGAGGAGAGACCTAGCAGATACTTTCCTGTTTGCATAAATCTCATTCTATCTGTCAACTAGCAACCCTTTGATTCTGGATCATTTATCAGAACAAGCTTCGGTTGCTCTCCTATGGCGGGTGTCTCCTCGTCCTGTGCCATATATTTGTGCAGTCCTCTTCCTCTGATAGTTTTAGTGGGTTTGACCTCAATATCATATTCAAGGATCTTAGTGATCCAATTAGCTCTTTTTTCTGTGATTTCTCCCTCCATGATATATTCACACACATTGGAATGTGCGACATAAACAAACACTTTGTTGTAGGAAATTAGATGGCGAAACTTTTTAAGTCCCTTCACTATTGCAAAGGCCTCTCTTTTGATGAAATTATAATTCATCTCATATTCCTTTAGGGTTCAAGAGTAGAATGCCACTGGATGTTCTCCCTTTCCTTCATCATCTTTTTGGGTTAAGACAGTAGCAATACTGGACTTGCAACTAAATGCATACATTATAAAATCCTTAGATAAATCTAGATTAACCAGTACCGGAGCTGCGGAAATAGCTTCCTTGACTTTTTCAAAGGCTTCCTGAGCTTCAGTCATCCACTTGAATTCCTGATCTTTTTTAAGCATCAGGGTGATCGACCTAATTATTCCTGTAAAGTCAGAAATAAACTTGCTAACAAAATTTACCTTGCCCAGGAAAGACTGAACACCTTTCTTATTCACTGGAAGGGGAAGTTCCTTGATAGCTTTCACCCATTCAGGGTCAATTGAAATTCTTTCCTTAGATACCACATGTCCTAATAGCTTTCCTTGCGATACTCCGAATACACATTTTTTTGAATTTAGGGAAACCCCAAACTCTTGGCACTTTTGAAAAACTATTTCTAAGTGGTCAAAGTGACCATCCTTAGATTTAGAAAACACAGGAAGATCATCCAAATAAATTAGAATAAACTTATTGATTAGCTCATCGATTGCGATATCCATCACCCACTGGAATGTTACCCCTGCGTTGAATATGCCAAAAGGAATTTTAGCATATGCAAATGTTCCCCACTTTGTAGTGAACGTGGTCTTGTGTTGATCCTCTTTTTTAACTCGGATTTGATTGTAACCGGAGAAACTATCCAGCAGAGAAAACATTTCTAATCCTGCTACTATTTGTAAGATGGACTCCATAGAAGGAAATAGATAATGGTCCTTTAGGGATGCTCTATTTAGGTCTCGGAAGTCCAAACACAAGCGGATATTTCCATTCTTCTTTCGGACCGGGACCAGATTGGATACCCAAGTACTATGCTTGATTGAGAAGACAATGTGCGACTCAATTAGCTTGGTTAACGCTTGCCCAATTAGCACTTCAATTTTAGGGTTTACTAGCCTATACTTTTGTCATACTAGTTTTGCACCTTTTGTCACCTCGATCATGTGCTAAATGATATTAGGATCATATCCCTCTAGATCATCATAGGACTAGGCCACTACTCCATATTTTTTGCAGAAACTGATGAGTCCTTCTTTATCATGGTGTGGGACATATTTCCTGACTCGAAGATTCCTACCATCTGAGACCCAAAGGTCTATGCAATCACTTTTTTCTGCTACAAAATTTTGCCTATCATTTGTTGAATCATCACAATCAAAATTTTTTTTGAGAGTAACCAATTCTTTTGGAAGCTTGTTATATTTGAGCTACATAATTTGTCCTTCATAAGCTTCGACAATCTTTGGTTGAAGTTGATCAGCGAATTCCCCCAACTGATGGATGAACAAGGCGATGTGTTCATCACTTTCAAAAATGTTCCAACTCTGATCATTGTCAGGAATTTCCGGTCGGACTAGTACTCACACTAAATTTTTATCATGTATAAGGTCAGAGGCAGGATCAAACTGAGCACCAATCACGACCATGCGATCTGCATCACTATTTTGTCCTCGGGGAATATTTTGGATGTTGAAGGCTTCAAAACTCTCGACTAGGTCCTAGACTCGGTGCTGATAGGATCTCATGTAGACATTCCTTGCCACAAAAATCCTTCAGACTTGGTTCACTACTAGTTCGGAATCTCCAAACACCATTAATTGCTTAATGCCCATTTGCTCCGCAAGGCTTAAACCTTGAACTAATCCTTCATATTCAGCCTCATTATTTGAACAAGTGAAATGAAAATGGAAAGACCTTAGCAATTTTTCATCTTGTGGGGATACTAGACATATCCCTGCTCCAGCGCCTACTTTACTTCTTTCTCCATCAAAGTATAGCGTCCATAGCTCATTTACTTGGCTACCTTCAGACTCTTTGGAAACCTTTGGGAGCACTTGGTCTTCATCATAAATTACATAGGTGCCCAATCCTATAGCATGATAATTGCCAAAAGGGTCACTATCCATGTGTTCACTCAACATAGCATCTTCTTGCTCATCCCAGTCTTTGCTCACCTTTTCTTCCTCTAGTAATTTAATGTAATACATTTCTTGCTTGGTGATAGAGGTATGCATGACTTCAAAATTGATTAGGACTTCATTCGCTACATGTTTAGAATGTAAAGCCTCCCATTCTATCTTCATTTTTATGCCATGCTTGGTTCTGAGAATCAGATGTGACCAATCCAAGGGAAAGTATCCGCCCACCTTTGAAGTAAATTCTCGAGATAGATAGAGACCAAACATAGGAGGAACATCAATGATCACAATGTCTTGTGGCACTATGATACTAGGGAAAGAAAATAGAGTTAAATTAAGTGCCTTGATGACACCTATGGTTTCCACTTTGTTCCCATCAAGTTACATTACCCCCCTTTTCATAGGTTCATAGCCAAGTCCTAAAGCTTCGGCTATCTGTTTAGGCATAACTATGGTGCTAGCGCTAGAATCAATCATAGCATTGTGCAATAACTTCTTTCCTATAATTAGAGTCAAGAAGATGGGTTGGGGTTTCAACTTATCTCTACCTTCGATAGGGGATTCTTTTGTATTTTTCGTAAAGACTTTAGCCAACAGTATTTGATTAACAACCTCTACATTGGCTAGCTTCTCTGTTGGCACTGTGTTGACCTCTTCTTGAAGCCCCTTCTGTAATAGCATTTTTTTCTTTGGGATAGCTAGAATGTCTCATAGAGACACATTAGCAGTTGACTTCTTCAATTGTTCTACCACATTAAAAGGTGAAAAACTCAGAGGTTTCTACTCCTTGGCTCTTCTTATAATAATTTCCTTCTGTTGTTGAGATGGTAGCAGGGCAATAGAAGTGCCAAGAATCTAATTGGAAGCACCTGTAAGTTGCGGGTTGGCTAGATGCAGAACAATTGACTTGCCAGTAAACCTCCACTTTGAGCGTGTGTTATAGTCAGATTGCACTTGCAGTATTTTGGATATGGACATATCATTAAGAAACACCATTTCTTCTTCCTCCATCCATGAGAAGAGCACGTGATCAGGAGCGATGCCAGATTCTTGTTCTAGAGACATTCCTTTCATTTGCATGGTAATAACTGCACTCTCCATTTATGGTGAGGCATATATATAACCTGAGCCATGATCTGTCACCAAACCTTGGCTGTGTTGCTCTGCCACCTTTTGTTGTAAGTTGCCACCTAGACAGTTCTGAGGCATATGTGCATCGCTACAAGGGAAGCACCATGGGTTGATGTCATCAATGATGTTGTCCTGCCCTCTGGTTAATTCCCTACTCGAGCTTGGTGAAGCACTCGTCAATGGAGTAGGCACCGATACCATTTGGTTGGCTGTCGGAGCTTGTGGATTAGTGCAACACGTGCCCTGGTACTAATTCTACTGATATGAGGATTGCCCACCTTGATAATTTTGATATGTAAGCTTCAGAGGCATTGATTGGTTCTGCTTAAGAGTGGTTATATCATTTTCCATGATCTACAACATCTCTTTAAGGTCGCTCATTTCATCTTTGGAAGAACCAGATGTAGAGGCTACATTTTGTGGGGTTGCTGCATATGTGTACATCGACTGGAAAGTTGCAAGAATGCTAGTTGACACAACTTCTTGTGTGAGAATCAATATTTTAGGAAATATTGACATGATATGTTGAGGAGTCAACTTTCCACAATCTATCAAATGATTCTCGGCTTTGATAGCGACACCGTAAGCATCTGGTAGAGTAGGTCCTCCCAAGGACTTGATCATCATAGAAATGTCAGAATTGATGGACTTTAGATAAAATATGAATGCCAACTCAGGAGTTGCACGTATAGTAATAGGGATCCTTTGCCAATTTGTGTGAAATTGGGCATTAAAGTCCATTAGAGCCTCCTGAGGGGCTCGTTTTATGACAGATAGTTGATAATACAGTGAAAAGCAATCTCCGTCCTTTGAGAACCTCTCATAGAACAGATCTTTGAGCTCGTCCTAGGTGTGAATAGTG
>VDFB02081132.1:0-31170 GCA_007258455.2 Sequoia sempervirens
ATAGTTCAGCCTTTCAACAATGCCATTTTGCTGCGGTGTGTAGGGTGTTTTTCTTTGTTGAATAATTTCAATGTGTTTTGCAAAATGCTTCAAACGTTTTAAATCAAAATTCTTCATTATTATTTGATCTTAGCATTTTTATCTTCTTACCAATTTGATTTTCTACAAGTGCTTTAGATTCTTTGAAGAGAAACACTTTAAACTTTCTCGTAGGAAAATATACCCAATCTAGAGTAATCACTTCCATAGGACCAAAGACGCCATTGCGAATCACTTCCGATACATTCCTTGCTCTAGAAGTACTTGAAGCAAAAACCTCATTGTATTTTGTTTCTCCAAACAGGATGCTAAGAAAAGTCAAAATCAACATGATAGTCTGAAATACCTTCCACCATATTTTTACTCATTAATGTTTTTAGGCCTTGTTGTCCAATATGACCCAATTGTGACACCACAACAATCCAGATTCAGGTTTAGTGACCTTGGCAGAATTGCACAATGTTGATGCTTCTAGCTTGAATAAAGTACCATGCCTCACACCTCTAGTCAGCACCAAATTGCCTCTTACCAATCTGCGCTCCTTTCATCAAAAGTGACATGTGCAGTAATGTCAATCATCTTAGAGACAAAAAATAAATTTCTAGCCAAACTTGGTATGTGCAAAACATTTGAGAGTGTCCTCACTCCCAACCATGAAGGATACTTTCACCTTTTAAATCGACCAACTATTTGTAGAGAGCTATTATCACCAAGGAAAACTTGTTTGCCATCACACTCCTTGTAATTAGAGTACCACTTTGTATGGGGAGTCATGTGGTATGATGCACGTGACTTAATCAACCAAGAATAATCATTGACAATCGTAGCTAATACAAATACATCATTAGCATGTCCATCAGTATTTGAGGACCTATTAGAGGAATCAACTCTCTTGGATTTACACTCCTTAATGTGACATCACTTGCCATAATTACAAACTTTACCTTGGGCTTTGCAAGAAATCTAGAGCTATCCTTCTTCCTGGACTTCTTATCACCAACACCCTTTTTTAAGCCCCTTTTGCTGTTGACCTACTTCGAATAATCAAAGCATCTGTAGAGGAATCATGCATGGATTTTCTCCTAATCACTTCACTTAACAAAACCCCCAATGTGTTCTTCCACTTTAGATGAAGTAGAGTTACCATTGATCGTCATTATTAGGTTTTACAATGAATTAGGTAAGGAACACAACAAAATGCTTTAGAACCATAACTAAACCTTATAAATCTCATCTCTAATATTTCTATTTATATCCCTTTTAAAAAGATACTTTACATCAAATATCCAATTAATATTTTTATTATTCATAAATATCTATCAAAATCATATTCAGCACCTAAAGATTTATTTTATTTTATTTTAATTAGTTCCCACATCTTGTCCAAATGATTATCAATTACATTCTACCAACATTTGTTGTACATGGTAGGAAAATGATGTTGGATTAGATAAGGTGAGGAAGAAATTGAGCGGTGGGGAAGGGCAAACGTGTGAAGAATGAGACAAAATAGCATTTGTCCTCTTCTTCTATGTTAACTCCTATAACACTAATTGATTTAGAAACAAATTGAGGGTGTCGAGATGAACATTTACTAAGCCTTCTACTTTCATCTTAGGGAAAACAATTTTGTTTTAAAGAAAAAATTATTAATGAGACACTTGGACTAGTACGATGACCCTATCCTCTTCCACAATGAATAAACATAAGTTTGTTTGATAAATTCATTAACACAAAATCTGAAAGACTTAGGTGAATAATACTTCTAGCCTTCTTATTTAACCTATTTCAGTCCTCATTAGTCATACTTGTAGGTTTAGTTGAAGAAGACATTGTTGTCCATTGATCTCTCTTCCAAGAGGTCTTCAATTTTCAACTTCCATAACACAAAGTTTTGATCTTTGAACTTCTCAATCTAAGAACTTGATATGCCCACCATGAATCTAATAAAACACTTGTTTTGTGTTTATGACACAATCCTTGAAAGGTTCTCATTGAAACTAGTTATAAATGGACTACACCAACCTACATTCTAGGATTTTAAAAATTGTTAAGTTGTTACACTACTACATATGTAAGGATATGACTCGAAATAACACAAGCCTTGTCTAGAGAACACGCTTTGATACCAAATGTTGGGAATTCAATCCCTGATACAACAATTGGAACACTTTAAGATTATATGATCAAATAAAGTAATGTTCGTTACACAATTCAATTAAGCAACATTAAAGGAAGCACATTAGATATGTTGGTGTTACAATTCGCACCTCTAGAGTGCGTATTGGCAATGAACAGCTATGCACAGTATTAACTGCTCTTCAAATTAGGAGGGGAAGCTCCCTCTTTTGCTGATATGCGTGAAAAAGGTAAAGTATTCTAAATTCCTATCTTTTTGACTCAGCTGGTAGAGGCACAAGGTTAAGAAATCAAATACATTGCAGCTAAGGTTTTTCTCTAGTTTTGTAGATCTTAACTACAACTAGGCTAATGCTAAAACTATCCTATCTCCTCTAGATAAACAGAGCAAGAGGAATTAGGAGCAAGGAATGGTATACGATAAACTTTATATCAGGATTTCCAAGGAGGTGGAACACCTATCTGAGGTGTAGGTTGAAATGAAGGTTATTGGAAACAACATCAAATGGCAAGCTAGTTCTCAAGATTCCCAAGGAGATGGAACACCTATCCGAGGTGTAGGCTGAAAGTAGATAATTGGAAACAAACACTAAACGACAATCGTTATTTCTAAATTCCCGAGGAGGTGGAACACCTATCCGAGGTGTAGATATGAAAGAAAGACTATTAAAAACAACATCAAACGATAATCTCTATTTCTAAATTCCCAAGGAGGTGGAACACCTATCCGAGGTGTAGATATGAAAGAAAGATTATTAGAAACAAATAAATTTGGGACAGCAAATTGTATGAAGGAACTAACGCACAATAAATGATCAAACCAACTTTTTATATTAACAAAGTGAACCAATACAAAATAGCAATATTGCATGACAAGGTGGGCACAACAATTTGTTATCACAACAAAAGTTAAAGTATAAATGAGCAAGGGTGCTCTTAATTTAGAAGCTCAGAGGAGTAGGGAATCCTAAAATCTCCTCAAGTTAACATGAGTCTTGCAAGAATTCAAGATTTATTTTTAAGTCTAAATGTATGCAACTTTACAGTTAATTGGAAAAACTATCTCAGTTAACTAATTCTAAACTAAAACTAATTGGATTGTGCAACACGCAAGTCCTTATTGATATGAGAGTCAACTGATAATTATCATCAGTTAACTGAAATTGAAAACTAAATGAGAACTCCAACTGTACATAGATGATTCCAAAATAGACATGCCATGATATGTGGTATAGTAAGTTAACTTAGAAAGAAGCATCAAGTTAACTACTGTGTCTAATGTCTTATCCTGAAAAGGGTAGGATGTCCTGATTTGTAGTTCACTGGCTGTGATCTCAAGCAATTAACCCCTCCATGAGGTTGTTGATAGCATCACCATCTGGAGCATTGATACTCCTTTGAAGTACTCGGTGTCTTCGTAACATCTCTTCATTGTCTGTGATTTGACTTTGCAGTTCTCTTCTACTCTTAGCTGCCTCATCAAATAATGCTGACATGACTATAAGTTGATCCAACTTATAGCCAACTGAATCACCAATGAAAATACCATGAACGAGTTTCTGAAACTTTGACTGTATGTCAGCGAGCTCGATGTATTCACCATCCTCACACTGATACTGGAAAGGGACTTGTGATACGAAAATTCTTATGAACTTGATAGCACTTGCCACCTTTCCTTTGCTCTTAGTCAATTTTGCAAAAATTGTTTCATGTACTTTTACCTTGAAGATTAATTGTTCTCTCTAGGTAAAGATTGCTTCCTTATCCTCTTCTTCAATGACCGAGTCATATGCGGTCCTTAGGTGAGAGATCATGATCTCATTCCATGGCTTGTCTACCGCTATGTCTTGCTCTGACTCCTGAATTTGTAGATGAAGTTTGTGGGCATTGTACCTCAATTGGTACAACTTTGAAAGTATGAAGCGGCTCCTTGTGACGAACTCCTCTTCCTAGTCCTTCAGGCACTTCCCATATACAACCATTTGACTTAGCTGATTGTGTTTTGCTGGCAACTCTAACATTTGCGGGAGTAAGGCGGTGACATTTTCAGTGCTATGCATAAGGTTGGAGATACACTAGTGAAATTGTTGGTTTTTAGCCTTGAGGGCTACTTTATCTTCACCATCCTTTATTACTCTCTTCTTTATGCTTTCTGTTGCAACTTCAAGGAGATCCATATCTACTTGGCGTGTGCTTTTGCCAAGGTTGACTTTTATTAAGGTGAAGTCATCAACTTCTACTTCATTCAAGTTTTTATCCTTTGGTGGCACAGTGGTCTCAATTACAATTTCTTTGTTAGCATTCCTTTGTACATGAATATGCTTCTTGCACTTTTTGTTTGGTGTGTCTTGATAGACATGATCAAAATCTGAAAAGTCCAGCTGATAGGATGGCTGCCTCCTCTTTCTACCTAGAAGATTCTCAAGCCAAGACGAGTCTCGACTAATCTTGCTGGAAGGATCAGTGCTAACCTTATGAACTTTGATGAGTGAGAATGTGTTGAAGCACTGCCATGTGGTGGTGAGTCTATCTCCAAATCAATATGAACTGGAGACTGTTGTAGTGTTGGTAATGGCATGGAAGGTTCTATCTCTACTTCTGACATGTTCTCAACTGTATTTGTGGCTATCTCCATATGATGCTCTTGCTGGTCCAAATCAGCAACTGGTGCTTTTCCCTTTGTATTTCTTGACATCTTGCTTCCTTTAGGAGGGTTACTCCATGTCTTCTGTTTGGGCTTTGATTTTGACGTGGAAGGCAGTGAAGTGACCACCAGTGGCGGCTCTGTGTTTGGCATGGTTGCCTTCCTCATCCTCTTTCTATCCAAGTAAAGTATGCTATTTCTAACAACTTTGCTTGTTCTTTCCTTTACAGATGTGCATTCTTTGGCGTACCAATCAACGGTTGGAAGCAACTGTGTGTCAACTTGATCCTGAAAGAATTGAGGATGTGTGACATCCCCATCATCATCAGATAACCCTTCCACATCCTCTGACATAAAATCAACAATCTATGAAAGGGTGAACCTGTTGTAGCTGCATCTTCACACGTTGAATTTTTCCTCACAGTTGAACCAATAGTCTTCCATAGAAGGCTTGTGTGAAGAACGACCGCCAAGGCCAAGGCATGTTGAAAAGTGACCCCAAGGGTCATATGAGCATCTCTCGACGAGATACTTAAGGTTAAGCCTCGACATTTCATTACTCATGGCCTTGGTGTCAACTGCTGTCTTGCACCTGTAAATCCCCATTTGTAATGGAAAAGTGGCAGTTGGCTTGCGTTTGTTGCGCAGATAGGAGTGGACCTCCTACAACTGCCATAGAGATTCCATGCACACCACCTTATCCGAGGGATAACGGGGTAACATGGAAGGATGACCTGAGTATCCATACACGTGGATGTAGGTAAAAGTAGGGAATTGGATGAATCAATCCGCCCATTCTACCATTGCTGATTTGGCTTATGCTGAAATACACACATGTAGCTCTCGATCAAGATTCTTCATGGTGTACATTAAGAATGCTTCCTGCACTCGCTTGAAGTGTCGCTCCGACTGTGTGAACTCAAGCTATGTGTAGTACTGATGAACCCTTTGTACACTTAGAATCCCCACAGTATTCAACCCTCTAAATTGGCCTTGGAAGGCTATTAGATACATGAGGTATGAACACATGTGAAACTCATGAGTAACCAAGAAGCTAGTCATCTGTTTGTGGAGAACGTCGTTGATCAAAGAAGCTCAGTCATAGTGTTCCTTTTTGTTGATTATTTGACCCATGACGTAATACATCCACGACTGGAATTTGTGAGTATCTACTTGACCGGTGACGCAGTTGAGTAGGGTAATCATAATTGTGTAATCATCTTTGAACTCTCCACGACCCACATTCTTTGGCAAACTAGTCCTTTTCTGTTTGAGCCATCTCTCTTGCATTCTTCTGTGACATTTTTCCTTATCAACATTAAACGTCTTCTTGCACTCCACCATGGAAATGACCAAATTATTTGGATTTGGAGGAATATCGAAGCACTTCTCGATGTCTTTAGGCTTGAGATTGCATATCATTCACACATCCACTAATTGAATTTCTCGTGTAGTAGAGTTGTAATGCTTTACACAAGCCATAACAAACTCTATACATTGTGCTGTGATGGGAAGTGAAGCCACTTCTAGCAACCTAGATTTCATGAGATTCTGAACTATGATTTGGTCTATCTTTGAAGCGTTCAAGTCAAACTCCGAATCCACTTGATGCAAATCTATATGTCAGTCATTCTGATGAAATCATGAATTATGACCAATTTGGTCTTGAATTCAGTCTGAGGGAACTACATTATGAAAAAATAGCCTGTTGACTGTGAACACAGATATATTTTGACAACTTCTTCTTGAAAGTTAAAAGTAGCTCCTGATGAGGCTAAAAATAGCCTGTCGAGGGGCAATTTTTACGAAAAATTCTGAGTCGTGGGTTTTGTAGCGAAAATGATTCTAAGCAAACCCTCAATGTTAGAAATTTGAAAAAATGCTTTTTCACTTGACATGCAAAGACTTTTCAGAATAGAAGTAGTAGGGGCAGTGGGGCTTTAGAAGCTTTTTTTGACGAAAATTTGACATATGGGTTTTGTAGCCGCCAATGTACTGATCACACCCAAATTCTTTGATTTTTAAAATTTTGATTTTTTCACTACCATGCAAAGGAATCTTCGGAAAAAAGCAAAGCTTCAAAAAAATGAAGCTACAAGGCAATTTTTCTTGAAAAATTCTAGCACATGGGTTTTGTAGAAAATGTTGTGTTGAACAAACCCAGATGATCAGATTTTGAAAAAGATGCCGTTTACTTTGACATGCGAGAGAAAACATAAGACAAGGATAGAAGAATCTGTAATCTTCAAGAAAATCGCCTCCTTGTCTCAATCTGATGGAATCTGTTGGAAAAAAGAAGCATGCAAAACTATCCTGTTGAGCAATTTGGACTTGTAACCATGAAGAACACTGAAAAATATCACCTGTAGCGCCTTCAAATCTTGCTTGCATGAGGAAACATGTGTTTGCCTTCAACCTGTGATGAAGGAAATGGACACCTAAAGGCATATTTAAAGAATTTTTGAGGGTAGGCATCACAAGCATGTAAAAACCCTATTTTTAGAACAAAGCATTCTAATTGGACCTCATTCAGTTAACAAAAATGGAGACTGAACCTTCAAGTAGGTGCCACTTCAACATGCAAAGAGAAATATGTCACATGCAAAAATAGTGGAGTATTTTATTATTATCTAATTCAGTTCAAAAATCCCTCCATTATAGGGTGTCCAATGCACTTTAGTTCCAAAAGTCAAAGTTTGACTCTAGGTGCCATTATTCTTAAACTTGGAAATTTTCTTGAAATTTCCAACTTTTAGCCTTTGCAAACGTCACTAACACCTCTGTTTGACCCTGAATTTTAGATGCTCGGTTGATCCTAAAGCTGTGCTGATGGATTGATCGTGTGGTTGGATCAAGTCTGAAAAGATGTTGCTGGGAGCTGCAAGTGCTAAAACCTGAATCTGATGCCTTGAATTCAAGGGTGCCTTTTCCCAAAAGGGTGCATGTTTCACCAGACTTAGCCATTTTTGGATTTTGACTATCTGTGCTTCAATTTGCTATTGCCGGTGACTGACGGCTCCTGTTGACTGGATGCTGAGTCCATCGCATAGCTAAAAGAATTCCACAAAGGATGACTACATGTGCAACGTCTGAAAGTTGAATTAAAAACCTCAAATGCAAGGGCGCCCTTGGCCTGCAGGGGCGCAATTGAGTTTTTGAGACTGATTTTGCACTTGCAACTTTCAATGGAAAGGCCCACTTTGACCTTTTCCATTGGGAGTTGGATTGCTCCGATGCGCGTGCTAATGATCTTATCGCGAAGATTGAACAACTTGGAAGAGATGTTCCTGGGAGCTGCAAGGTCAAAGATTGCATTTGAGGCCTCAGTAGAAGGGCGCCTTTCTCAAGGAAGGTGCATTTTTCCATACTTGCCATTTTTCCACCTGCTTTTCGCCTCTAGTGTCTTGCGCTTGATTCTTCATCCACGGGTGTTTGAGAAATCTCGGGAGTTGATGGCTGGATTCACGCCATTGTTAGCTAAAGCTGATTAGAGCGGTCAATGAAGATGGCGGCTGCTAAAAAACTATCGATAGCCAGCTGGGTGCCCTGTTTCGACTACATTTGACATTTGTTTCGTTTTATATTAGTTTTATGTGCTCGCTAGATATTTTCTGGTTATTCGGTATATCTTATAGATGGCCGAGCGGATCCATGGAGGGTAAGTTAGAGAATTCCGAAAGCGAATTTAACATCACGAAGGCTGCCTTTTATTCAGGCCTTGGGCTGGGGTGCAAGTCTGTATTTTGATTTCGTCTTTGATGTGTAATCACGCATCTGCAACTCTGGCAGTTTGCCGGGAGTTTCATAAACATGATGATTTTTGCGATGGTTAACTAAAGCTTGAAATCAAATGACTGTTTGCAACCATTATCAATAGTATTTAGGCCATTTCAAGGCCCCCCCTGGCCTGCAAGGGCGCAATTGCCTCCAAAGTTAGTGAATTTCGAATGAAATTAACCTCCTTTGTGCTTCGCGAACACTGTGTCGCTTGCTGAGTTGACTGCGTTGAAGCATCACTGCCACTTACGTGAGTGTGTGACTGCATTTCACCAATTTTACATGTACGGACACTGCAAAGTTGACTTGCACATTGATTGTACGATTATCTCCCACGTGGCAAGTTGAAGTGTTTTTAGACTTAGAATATTTTTCCCATTTTTCACCATTTGAAAATCCCCTCCATTGCGAAGCATCTTTTTTAGCATCTTTCACCACATAGTCTTCTGTGGTGAGTTTTAGGCTTAGATTTCGACCCTTGGTATTGGCCAATTGCCATTGATGACCTCAAAGGTCCTAACTTTTCTCTTGAAAAAGTGAAAAAAACCCACCGGACTTAAACTGACTTTTTCTTGATTCTAACTTCATCAATGTGATCATGACGTGAAATAAGCCAATCAAATTTAATTTCAGCCAATTCTGGCGAGATCCTTTTTAGGGTTTTCTAAAAATAGGGGCCCAGAAACCCTAATTTTCCGATTTTTCACTTTGCCAGCATCTTCTAGACATTAAACCCACAAAAAGCCCATGCTTTGTTTGACCTAAAACTGACTTTTGATGACAATTTTACAAGATTTAGACCATTTTAATCAAAATGCCTTAATGAAGCAAAATTTTTATTTTGGGTACAACAAGATAATATATGTCATAGATACATGAGACTAGATTTACATGGGAAGTTGTTAGAATGAAAAACCCACCACTAAAAGGATGTTAACAATTGTATTATTAGGAGAGATACATCTAATACAATAAGTCACTTTCACACAATCTCAATTTGTAGAGGAATAGTCTACAACCTCCAACTAGGACTTAAACATCTTTAGGATACACACATTAGACCAATCTCACTTTTCCCAACTTTGGTGCATCTATACAAGCAGGTATATAAAATTGTCTTCATGGAATATGTAATATGCTACCCTATTTTGCCTTTGTCTTTATTTGTTTTGATGAATGTTTTGTGATATATTTGCAATGTTTTATACAACAATATAATGCAGCAAAATAGAAGATATTGCAATAATAATTTTGAACTCAAAAATTGAACATTACATAGGGAATACACAGCTGAAAATTTCAGATTTTTATATCAGCTTAGATACTTAGTATTTTCTCAAAATATTGACAACCCAATTCATAAAATATCCCCTATTATCTAAAATAACAATACCCAGAAAATCTGGGGGTTACAATTCATGATCTCATAGGTAAGATGTGCCTTGAAACCCTTTGAAAATGGATGCCAGAATGAAGTATAAAGTTTGCAAAAGTCATACAGTAGAATAGATGCCTCTATGAAATACAAATGATGCTATGCACAACTCCCCAAACATTCAGTCTATATACTCCTCAAAACCCATGCATAGTTCAAACTAGGTCTTCACCATTAACACCAGAAAGAATATCATCAAACCTTGAAGTTGGCAATGATGAACAATATATGTGCAGTATTCTAATAAATCCTTCAAACCCTTAAATATGAAACTCCTGTAGATTCAGTGAAGCACAAGCACAATCCCTAAAATGGAATTGTTTGGAAGCTAGCTTGGGAGATCTCTCACTCCTGTATCGAGTTGTTCTTCCTGAGGGTTTTTGTCCTCAAAAAGATTTGGCTTTCAAGTGGTAAACCTTTGCTAAAGCTCTTCACCAAATTTCCCCAAAAAAAGAACAATAATCATGAATGAATAAAATGAGCTTCAAATTCCCTTTTATAATTCTCAACTTCACCTCAAATTCACATTTGATTTTCATTCCATTTAATTTACTTTTAATTTCGGTGCACAACTTTATAATATGAAGTATACTTTAAAAGTCACTTATATTTCCCCTTTTAAATGACACTTTAACTTATATTATAAAATATACTTTAAAATCACTTATATCCCCTTTATAATAGTCCTTTTTAAAAATATTTTAATAACACATAAAGTTAAATTATTTAATTTAACTTTATTATTTGATGTTATTAATCTTAAATGCATAGGACTAATATTAACCAATATAACTCCAGTATATAATTATGCCACCATGCCAAAAATAGAAACTCTGCCAGCTGACCATACTAGTGACTTACTATAAATAGTAAGTATGAGCAACACATCCAAGTGACTTACTAAAAATATTAAGTGTGGGTCAAAGTGTCTAGAATGGCCTTCAGAAGGCACACTACAAATAAACTGGGACACTAAGCTAAAGAGTACTGAAATAAACATCGAAAAGCTTGCTGAAGAACCAAAGATCACCCTTGAAGGGGTCCCTTGAACACTCTGTTAGCCTACAGAAACTAGTTGGTAGACTAACCATTGTGTTTGACCACTTCCTAGGAAAATGGGACATTACAAAATACCAATCATTTAACTGTCTAACTACTAGGTAGATTACCCATAGTCACACCACCATCTCATGACCGTACCATAATGTCAATATGTCATACATCACATGCAACATGACCTATCCATATGAAAGACAACTACACATAATAAACCATTGTCACTTGCTTCCAATCAAAGGTTGTTGACTCACATATTTTGAGCCACATGCATGTCTTCTTGCACTACAACCAAACACTATCCATGGCTTGCAATAGCATAAACAAACACTTGATTGATACCAGTTGCTTGTAATACCTCTATGCATCTTCTCGAACATCACCACACCTCTAGGCATTAGGTCATATCAATGCAATTAGATTTCCACAATCCATATGTGAATTGCTTTAGGTGCTTCTGGATTTGATTGTGTGTTCGTTTTTTCATCAACGTTTCGGATCACACTCAATGATCCATCATCAAGATATAGAGCTGAAAAGAATGACACACCTACAGTGCCACAAATGCTCTTGTATTGTTGTACACATTGCCAATGACATACCTATAGTTATGTGGTCGTGAGTTCTCCAAATGACATGTGGTTGGGAACATAGCAATTCTAGGCTAAGATAAGCCTCCATGCTAAACACAACACTTGAAAGTCACCACAAACCTCTATAGCTTACCACAATTGTTTGCCACTCACCATAATTGTATGCCAATCTGTGACTAGATAGCTATCAACATGAACTCAGAGCAAAGTTCATCAATTTATGCCACGAGAAACTATACCAAATTTTTTTTGTAGGTGAATAGCACATCAAAATTCCAACAATAAAATAGAGCAAAATTAATATTAAGGACAAAAAGAATGAAAAAAATTATATTAACTTTCATGAATGACCAAGAATAGGTCAAAGGGATCAAAACATACATCAAGTACAAAAGCAAAGAACAAGGGAAAAGGGGCCCTCCACTTGAAGCAAACACAAGCAATCAAGAAAAGCAAATAAATAGATAGATGGGACTTAAACTTAAAAGGATAACCCCTAAACAAATACGATTATAAATAAATCAGGGGTGGAAGGCCTTGCAAAGCAATGGAAGTATATGAAGAGCTCCTCGGTAGGGGATCAAAATCCTCAAGTGTTAGTATTCGAGGACGTATTGGAGGAGTCAATGATATTATCTTTGATCTGTAGGGGAACTGATTTAGAGTCTAAAAATGCTTGTTGAGGAAAGTCTAGGGCTAAGGGGTTGGACAATTCTACAACCTAGCCTAACACTCAAAGTTGAAGAATTATTTGTTGGTAGAGAAGAAATTGGTAATGTGGGCTTGCCCTTGAAATGTGTTGTGGAGAAGGGGGTTAGAGGGTCCTTGACATTGAGAAGAGATTGAACCACCACCATTAGAATGAAACTTGGGGTGCTTAGGAGCCTTAGTTGTAGTAGATTGCAAGGATGAGTAGTGCCTCATTGATAAGTCTCCATCTGTATTTGAGTCAATAGAAGGGTGCTTAATGCCTCCAACATTTGTGATGGGTTGAAAGAAGGAAGTGATTGACTTAGTAGATCTTGGACCACCATGGAGAGATTTATGCCTAAAAGTGCTAACCTTACAAGGAAAAGGGTTCAAGCATCATTGATTCTTGTTGTAGAAGAAAGTGGATAGAGAACCACTATAATCTCTATTATAAACAATGGCACTTGCTGTGGATTTCATAGTAGGTTGAATTCTAGAAAACAAAATGCTTCTTAGACTTATCTTCATAGAGAGAACAAATGCAGAAAACCCTTTGACTTTGTGAAATATGGTAAACAATCTCAACATGAAGTTGAAGTGAGCACTATTGGAATTGGCTAAGGAAAATCCTCACTATGAGACTAATGATGCTAAAGATAGGTGGGACATCCAATGGTCCCATCAACAACCTGTAAGAAATAATCAACATAGAAAGCTTCTTTGGGGTTGAGAGAATTCAGAGTGGAGATTCAAGTAACATAGATATATTGATGATAAATGTCTTGACAGATTGATTGAGCACCTCTTTCCTTGGAAGAAGGTGACATGGAGCGTATAAGGAGTACTTGAAAGGAGGAAGCTTGTCTAAAGAAATGTCAATAAAATTGGAGAGCAAATAAATTTGGAAAACTAGGACATCAATGTTTGGAGGGACCCAAAGAGGCAATCTTCTTTGAGAAATTGAGCATAAAAAAAGGGCATCTCTCATAGGTGAAGCAAAACCACCCATTGAGCATCAAAAAAGGGTAACTCCTATAGGTGAAGCAAAACCACCATAGGGTATATTAATGTTAAATTGAATGATAAAAGGGTATATTAAGAAGTGATGAGGAGCACATAAGGAGTACCTAAAAGGAGGAAGCTTGTCTAAATAAATGTCGATAAAATTGGAGAGCAAACAAACCTCAGAGAACTAGTGACATTGATGTTTGAAGGGATCCAAAGATGCAAATCTTTTTTGAGAAATTGAGTGTCAAATAGGGTATCTCCAACAGGTGAAGAAAAACCGCTCATTGAGCATCAAAAAAGGGTAGGTAGGTGAAGCAAAACCATCCATTGAGCTTAGAAAAAGGGTGACTTCCATGGGTGAAGCAAAACCACCACAATTGAAAATTCCAATTTGTGAAAATTTGCATGACTTGTGAGTATCAGAGAAAATTTCGTTGCCTTGTAATCACTAGAAACTCATTGAATAACTTGTCAATATCTTGCAAGTCCGAGTCAAAAACTATGCTGGTGACAAATAAAAACAATCTACCCACCAAAAATGCTCATTTTCATCATTTTTCTCTTCTTTTTGACATTTTGTCAAACATGTACCATGAAGGTTTGTGCCATCTTGAAGGCATTAATTTTGGCTTCCTTCAGATCTTGTGAGTGGTGCCACCACTCAACCACATTGGAGGCTCCATTCCCAAACCTCTGCAAGGGGAGTTGCCTCTCAATCCCACTTGTTTTAAAAAGAGAAAAACAAAATATTGTTTTGGGCCTATGTTTTCCACGAACGACATTTGTAAAAGATTAGTGCAGTTATGTAATCTATAATCATATGACATTATGATGTGATTTGAACTCTTTTTTTGATCTACAAATGAAGGAAAACATATTACCTTTGTAAATTCAGTTTTATGTATGTTTTTTAAATATTATTTGAAAACTTTGTGTTTTCTAATGTTCAGAAATTTAACTGAGATTTTTCCTGAGATTTTGCCGAATCCAAGTTTTTCAACTATGTTATAAAGGCTGTGTTACGGTTCGTACCCACAGGCCTCGGGCGGTTGAATCTGAACCGGTACGGGAGTTATACTCGTGGCAGGTATACACAGCGTGTGCTTGACAGCTGGGTTCGCGGCGAGTGCTGCTATGGCGCTTCGGTCTCGACCTATCTGGCTGACCTGGCAATCTTGAACTTAGTCCGTTTGGATCACGGACCCGGTTTTCCCCTGCCGGGCGAACCCCTGCGAACCCACGGCCCAGCACTTCAAAAGTGGGCCCAAAAGTGAATAAAAAGCAATTTTTTATTTTCTATTTTGCTACAAAACCCTAAAACGACCCAATATGAGGCATTTTAACACTAAAGCATTTCATTTTTACCTCTCATTTTGCTCTCTCCATAATTTGTGTCCATCTTAGCATTTTGAAGGGAGGTGATTGCATTTGAAGGAGATCGATTGAGGAGTGGCAAATAGCTTCTACAAAGGAGATTTAAGTGTTCAAGGTATGCATTTAAACCCTATTCTTCAATCTTTTGATGATTTTTTTTAAGTTTCTTAGTTTTTGATGAATTTTTTCAAGTTTGTGAAGAAGTTTTTCAAATATATATATTTTTTTTTCATTTTTTTTATAGATTGCAACAATGGCAAGTAGTCAAAGTTCAGTGGGTGGGGATGGAAGCCAAAAGTTTAAAATTGATAAAGGATCTCCTTTATGGAGACATACCACACGAATTTCACAAATTCCTGGAGGTGGGGGGTTTGTTTGGAAGTGTAATTTTTGCAATGCACAATATAATAGCTCCTACTACCGAGTAAAACTTCATTTTATGGGCCCTGGTGGTAAAGGGATTAACATGTGTGTGGGTCCAGATAAGAAGGGGTTATCTACTGTACAAATAGCAGGATTTATAAAAGAACAAGAAGATGCCGACAATTCAATTGCAAGAGGAAAACAAACTAGTTATAGTTCCGGAAAGAAAAAACAAACATTACCCACTCATCAGATTGTTAGGCCCTCTAGACATCCCTTCTTGTCTATACCCTCTACGGAAGAAGAAGATGAAGAACTAGAAACCACCACCCGCAAGAGAGGTCCATTAGAGAAAGCATTTAAAATGGAGGCAAGAGATATTGCTGAAGAAAAAATTGCACGTTGCCTCTATGCCAATGGTCTTCCATTCAACTTGGTGAGATCACCATATTGGAAGGACATGGTGTCAGCAATAAATAGTGCACCTCCTGATTTCACAAGTCCTGGGTATGAAAAGGTGCGTACCACCTTATTGCAAAAAGAGAGGAAATATGTAGAGGCCCAACTAAAACCAATTAGAGATTTTGGGTTGAAACAGGTGTATCTATTGTTTCCGATGGATGGAAAGATTGCAAAAACCGTCCATTGATTAATGTTATTGCAGTGTCCCCCAAGGGGGCAATGTTTTTGAGGGCGGTTGACTGTGAAGGGCAAGTGAAAGATGCAATGTTCATTTCCAGGATTCTCATTGACTCCATAGAGATGGTGGGTAGTGAAAATGTTGTCCAAGTAGTTACGGACAATGCAAAAGTTTGCAGGGCTGCAGGTGCTTTGGTAGAGGCCAGATATGAGCACATCTTTTGGACACCGTGCACTGTACACTCCCTCAATTTGGTGATGCAAGCAATTGGCACCCAAATAGAGTGGGTGAAAGAAATATACCAGGAGTCTGAGGAGATCCAGATGTTTGTGACAAACCACCATATGTCACAAGCAATTTTTAGAACTTTTTCAACATTGGAATTGTTGAAGGTAAATTTTAAAATTTAATATATTTAGTTTCATTTATCATTTATGTCATGTTTTACATAATTGAATAAAATAATTTTTTGCATTATTTACATATTTTAAATGTGTTATTAACTTACTATTAACATGTTCTTAGGTTGCCGAGACCCGGTTTGCATCTCACACAATTGTTCTGAGGCGACTTGTGAAGGTGAAAGATGCATTGAGTCAAATGGTTATTAGCAACCAATGGAGTATATGGAAGCAATCAAATTCAGAGAGGGCCCAAAAGTCAAGGCATTGATCTTGAATGACGATTGGTGGGATCGTGTGAATTATGTATTGGAATTCACCGAACCTATCATGTCTATGCTTCAGTTTGCTGATACAGATGAACCATGCTTGGGGGATGTCTATGATAGCATGGACACAATGTTGGAAAAAATAAAAATAGAAATACAAAAAAAAGAGAATGATCCTGAAGACACCTTGTACAAAGGGTGGAAGCAATTGTTCTTCATCGTTGGAACAAGATGACAACTCCATTGCACCTCCTTGCATATGCCCTATCTCCGAGGTACTATACCACTGAAGTGCTTTCTATCCCAGGGAGAATACCGCCATATAGAGATGCTGAAGTTGCTAATGGGTATAAGACGGCATTTAGTAGAATGTTCAGTGATCCAGAAGTGCATGCAAGTGTCATGAGAGAATTTGGAATGTTTGTCACAGGAAAATCAAAAAATCATAATGCTTCTGTTGCTAGAGACCAATACAAAATGGATGGTCTTACATGGTGGTACCTCCATGGTCAAGATTATATGTACCTCCAACCTCTTGCAATCAAGATCCTCTCACAAGTAAGTTTTTTTTTTTGCCACTTGTATTGTAAAATTTAACACTTAACATTCTTGAATTTATCTTGCATTTTTTTATTTTATTTTTAATTTTGTTGGTTTTCTCTCCAGGTTGCAAGCTCTTCTGCCGCTGAACGGAATTGGAGTACATACTCCTTTATCCACTCAGTGAAGCGTAACCGGTTGGCTGCAAAAAGAGCTGAAGACTTAGTGTATATTCATTCCAATTTGCGTCTTCTGTCACGTAAGGATCCTCAATACAGGCAGGGGGTAGCGAGGCTTTGGGATGTAGCACCCGAGTCTACTGACTTGGATGCAACCATTCAGGATCTTGTTAGAGCCACTATGGATGATGTGGGTGATATTGATGACATATCACATGGTGTTGGATCCGCTTTGGGTTCAAATGATGATGATTTTGAAGTTGAAACCACTCAAAATCCAAGTCATGATGATTCTGACAATCCTTTTGATGATTGATGAGCATATGAACAATGAACATTGAATCATGTTTCAAATTTTCAATGTTTCATGAACTACATTTTGTAATTCAGTAATTTTATTTGAATATTTTTCAACTATCAATTGGCATTTAATATTTATCTTTGGCATTTGGCATTGGTCAATGATCAAGTATCATACTATGAAATGATTTAGTTTTACAATTCTCTATGTTTCTCTTATTTTTTTGTATATATAATACATATATATATATTTATAATATATTAAATTATTAATATATATATATATATATACACACGTACCCATACGTACCCAAACCCCTAAAAAATTTTGCTCCTATACGCATCGGCTCGCTTAATTCAACCTCGGCCCCGAACCCTAACCGTAACTTAGGTTATAAAGTATAAACCAAGTGAGTTTGAAGATACTCTTTATATGAAGGGGTTGTGTGGCAAATTCGGCCTGAAAAATATACCAAGGAACCACCCTTTTGTACTAGATCATACATTGAAGCATAATCATCTGAATCCTCCTGAACTGAGCTTAGTGACAAGATCCAAGCTAGAATCTCAAACCTCAGAATCATACAGCACTGTGGACTTAATCTTTGCATCAAAGAACATACCTTCAAAATGACAAGGTTTTACTGAAATAGAAACAATGAGGGCACATACACACCAATGATGGATTACACCTGCAAATCCAAATGCTGAAGACCTCAAGACAAATATTGAGAGCTATTTTAGAGAGAATACGCATATTTAAATTAGAAAGTGAAATCCTTATTCTTTCTAAGGATGGTAGACAGAACTGACATATGATAAAAAGTATGGTTTATCTGTAGGTTAAAGGATCATATGGTTAATCTTGGCACTCCTTGAAACATGTATCTGCTGGATTCATCATTAAGAAAAATTCAGTTCAATTCAATTGTATACGTATTACTCATAATTTGATAAAAACTATATACAATCAGATGGTTCCAAAATCAAGCATGACTGGAGGAACAACATATGTAGAAACGGAATTATGCAGTTACATGATTCTGTGAGTAATGTTAAACAGTATATACTTGCCATTAAAAAATCTAACCATAGAGGTTTTCTTGCCTTTGATCTTCAACACACCATATAATGAACAAAGTCACCACATTTTAAGATTCAAGATTCTCGGTCAGAAAATTTATTACATGCGTTATCTGATTTTCAATATGCAGCCATTGTTAAAATTTTAATGGCACACTCTTGAATTTAAAAATGTCTTGTGCTTAATGAAGATTCAAGGATACAGAAAAGCAATTATTCATAAAGCTCAGAAGTTCACTCATGACATTCCAAGTCTTGAATTTTGATGTTTCCTACATGACACCTTGCACTTGCCGAGTATGAGTTATATAACAACTTATTCACAAGTCATGATGCCGATATTTGGTTGTTTCAAATGACTGGATTCTTCAATTTGGTTAAGTGATCAACACATAAACTATTTTCCTCCCAGGATATACAATACTTAATTAGATATGTTGCTCAAATGACAACAGACAATTACCACATTTTGACAAGCAAATCAAACTATTTCTTAGCTTTTTTTCATTCAGTCGAGCAGATTTATATGTAAACAATGTCATTGCAAGATATGACTGCCTATTCTCTTTGTCCTCTCTCTTTGGTAAGAAATGGATATGTGCCTTTTGTAGGTCGATATGGAGGATGTATTGTGTAACATAAATATAATAAGGTTGTAGCTTTCATGCAATGGCATTAGCAAAGAATATTTTCAAATCAAGTCTGAAGCTATTTTCTCACTGTACCGTTTTGATCTATAGGATACTTTCTTGATGTTAAAGCTCTCTCCAAAATGATCCATAGATTGGCAAAAGAAATCAGCTATTGTGTAATTTTCTTGTGGAAGCGACTATCTTATTTATTTAGATCTTGTTTTTTAGAGTTAGTGGACATGGACCCTATGTAATCTCGTATTTAGTTTGGGCCAGTCCATCAAAAGATTGAGCTTGTCTTCATTAAAGAAATCCCTATCCATATTTTTGCTAAATTATTTTCAATATGTGTCCCTGTGGATTCGAGTGATATCTCATGGACTTGGCAATTTGGAGGGCATGTACCGTCCCCATCCCGCCCATTTTGGAAAGTTTTGCGGACATACCCCTGTTTGTTTTGTCTTTTGAAGGACTGCCCCCTATATGCTCCGATGTCCTTTGGCTGTCGTGAGGGCTTGAGGGCCTCCCCACATCAAATGCATGAAAAACAGCCAAAAAAAAAAAAAAAGTCATTGTAAAATTAAATAAAACCTTAAAGGGGCCCCAAGACAACTCTTAAAATTTACAACCCTTGCTGTTTCTTATTCAGCATAAGGGAAGAGGACAAGAGACGAGGAAAAGGAAGAGGAAGTGTATTGGTTTTAACTTTTTGAGATATTAATCAGATGACTTAGATTTCTGAGCTTGTTGCTCATTATACCTATGTACTGTGCATGATGCAGCATTTTTTCTTTTTTTTTTTGGTGTACCTTTTTATTTTATTTTATATAATATTGGAAACAGTTTACAAATATAGCTCATATGAGCAACCTATCACAACGATATCTAAAGATCATGCCAAGTAAAACAAAATAGGGACCAAATATAACAACTAAGAATCAATCAACCCTATCAACAGCCCATACCACTCCTCAACCTGAACCGACAAGAGTGGGGCAGAATACAAATAATCATGACATCGAGCAAAAACAACATATATATGCCCATCCCAAGGAAAGCACCATGATTAAGGGAGATATAAGTCCAGAAGTGACATCAAATGCGCATATAACTACCACAAACCAAGCCATCATAAGCACCCCCTAATGAGCATTAAAAAACTGGAACATATATATGGTATAGCTTGCCTCTTAAGCTGTCAAGAATCAGGAACAGCTTTAGAGAGCCACATGATAACCATAACAAACAGCAACCCAAACTAACAGTTAGTAACACCTGTACTCTTCTTCTTGTCCAACTTATCAGTAAAAGCCTCCACATTCTTCTCCAAAGACCACACTCTGAAATCTATACACTCTTGCAACTGGCATTCAGGATAAATGCTGATAGGCACAGCCAGGAAGGGGTTAGAAGCATCATCACTTTCACCATCAGAAGAGCTGCTGATTGAAACCTGACCACCAACTTGCTGATAATCATCCACATCCATTGTCGGTAACTGAAAGAGGACCAGCAGACACATCAACACCTTGTGAAGCAATAGGAACAACAGCACTGAGTGGAACAGGAAGACCAACCCCAGAAACCTCTGCTTGAGCACAACCCCCCATGCCATCAGGATCAACAGCTAACCTGGGAGAAGCAACAGCACTACCAAGAACAGCAGCAGCAGTAGACTCCAAGACTCGAGGAATGATATGATTAACACCACTTTGAGGAAAAGAAGATTAGCAAGCTCATAAAATCCAGCAGCACTTACCATCTCTATATCCCTTTGCACAGGCCAGCTATCCTGATAACCTGGGGCTCAGGAACAGGCTTAGCATCCAAGATAACCTGCTTAATATCTTCACTCTTTTTATGAACCTACAAGGCAACATTATTGGCTTATTTCAACATAAATCATGTTTCATAATATGTCTATGATTATCAGTCTTTCGTATGTGTTATGGAATCAGTGAATTGTTATAAACTTATAGTACTTATGTTCTTTTGGTTTGTTTATGTTATTTTGAGATATTTAGGATTTATATATTATTTTAATAGTCAGTCTCATATGTCCTCAAAATCCACAAATCCGTACACCTCGTATCCCAGAAACTCAGTGAAACACCGATAGCTTTTGTGGTTGTGATGAGTTGCTGTGGATATAAACTCGCTTAAATGTTTTGTGATACTGTTCTGCTAAATGAGCTTTGTGTATGACAGTGTTGTGACCATTTCACACATCGCCCCATTGCAAATGGGGACCCCCTGTTTTCGCTTTTTGCCTCGGTGTTGCAGTTGCATGTCGCTTGTCTTTTTACAATGAGGTCATCATTTTGAGGGTTCCAAGTCAGTCAGTCTGCCGAGAGTTACCCGAGCCAAGTCCGTAATTCATGCTTGAATCAGTGCGTAGACGTCATGGAAGCGCTCAGAAGGCCCAGGAAACGAAGATCGCCTGTGAATTCGGCCAATTCTGACACTTCCTATTTTTTAGGGAAATTTGCTTTTTCGATTTTTCATTTTTAGCATTTTTGGGCCAAACAAGGTTCCCTATTTTTTAGGGTTTGCTTTTTCTATTTTTAGGAAGTTTCTATTTTTGGAAAGTTTCTATATTTAGAAGGTCCCGAATTCCAAAAATGCACTCAGAAGTTCCAAAAATTTGATAGAACTCTCAGAAAATCAAAGAGAAAATTTGAAAAATTATTGAAAAATCTGGAAAAAACAAGTAAAAAGCGTGAAAAATCAGACCAAGAACACTCAAAATCTGGAAAAATCAGTCAAAACCAGTCCGAAATCAATCAGATCTGAGGACAAAACCATGGAAAATCAGCTCTCAAATCATGAAATTCATTTGAAATCTGTTCAAGTCTGAAATCTGCCATGGGAAATGAAGGAAAAATGAAGTTTGTGAAAATCTGGAAGTCATGAAGTTCGCCCAGCAGCAATGGAGAACATCCTTGGATCTTCCAAAGTCCGCCCAGCATATAGCATGCCCATCCTTGCATCTTAGAAAGTCCGCCATGCATCTTGAAGGCATATCCTTGCATCCTCCAAAGTCCGCCCTGCATGTCCAAAAGGTTGATGAAGTCCGCCATGTGCAAGGAAGGAAGTGCCAAAGAGTTTAGAAGTCCGCCATCCACTTTAGAGGAAGTGCCAAAGGGTCATGAAGTCCGCCCATGCACATCCTATAAGTCTTCAAGGTCCGCCATCTTCAAAGAAGGATATCCTAAAGACCTCCAAAGTCCGCCATCTTTGTCCTTGACCCCTTGGAAGTCCGCCATCCACTAAAAGACACATCCTAATGATCTTGGAAGTCCGCCATATGCCAAGAGGTTCGTCCTAAAAGGTCTTGAAGTCCGCCATATGCTGGAAGACACGTCCTTGCATGCTCTAAAGTCCGCCATCCTCATCCTTGGCACTTCTAAAGTCCGCCTTGACATGTAAAGTGAGAAAAAATCAAAATTTTGCTAAGTGTTGAGGCCCAGCAAAGGGAAATTTCGAAATTTAGCTAAGTGTGAAGGCCTAAAAAGGTGGAGAATCATTTCCAAAGGGGATAAAATGTTGAGATAAAAGCTAAAGTGTTAAGGAAATCCGCCCTAGAAAAGAGGGACGTCCAAGGTGTTCATCCTAAAGACTTACAAAGTCCGCCATATACTTGGAGGAGCTAGCAAAGTATCAAAGACATTCATAATGCTTATCCAAAGTGTTAAGGAAGTCCGCCTAAGGGATAAAAGGATGCTTTTTGGCTAAGTGTTAATGCTAAGTCCAAAGAAAAAGTTCGAATATTTGCCTAAGTATGGGGGCTAAAGGATGGAAAGTTGAGATTTTTGACCAAGTATCATGACACTTTCGAGAGGTCAAATGCCAAGTTTGAAAGAACACGTGCTAAGAAGATCAGGATATGGCAAAGAATAAAACGGAATGTGCCTAACACGATGAGGAAAAGAGGTAAAATTTGCCTAAGTATGGAGAAAATGCGAAGAAATTGTCAATTTTGACCCAAGAAAAATGCACAAGGCAAGGAGAAAGGAAGGATCGTCCTTGGCCAGAAGGAGGGAGAATATGTTAGGCATCGAGGAAATTCACCCAACGAAGACATCCGGACAAGGATTTTGCCTAGAAAAAATTCGACTGAGCAAGGAAATATTTGACTTTGGCAGAACAAATTAGGCTCAGTGCAAAGGAAAATCTCGCCTCGGCAAAGAAAAATAGGGATCTGGCAATGAAATTTTCGACGGAATGGCTTGAATTTTGGTTTGGCTAGACGAAATTGAGGATAAAATTGGAAAATAAACTCTTAGCCAAGAAAAACAAAGGAAAAATCAAAATAGCCATGGGTCCAAAACGAACGGGTTGGAATAAATTAAAATATTTTTTAATATTTTAATAATTTATTCTTAGCTGCTTGGAAATTTAAAATACTTTGGACAAAATGAAGTTTGCCAGAGATGTTTTGGAGGAAAATAATTTGTGTCGGCCAGAGATAGAGTCTGATGGGCAAAATTAAATTCGCCGTGACTTCAAGAGAGAGAATGTTTAAAATTTAACTTCAGAGCTAGAATTCAGGAAAAAAAAAAATCTGAATTTGTTTATTTTATTTCTTGCAAGTGGATGACGACGCGAGGCCAGTCTTCAAAGAAGAAGCAATGGCGTGGAATGATGGCAAGTCTGCTTCAGGACAAATGGAGTGAGGGAAAAAGGATGGGACAAGCATGAGAAAGTCCAACCTTGCCTAAGCACAGCATGTCCAAACCTTTGTAGGGCATGTTCAAGGCAAAATAAAGTCCGACCTGGATAAGAAAATGTCTTGAGCATCATGAAGTCCGACTTTGCTTGGAGAAAGTATGTCCAGACATCCATAAGATCCGCTAAGTACAATGGCAAACATGATGCAAAGTCCTAATTTAATTCAAGAAAGAAATAACAAGTATTGAGAAGGTTCACAAGCATAAAAGATAAGATGGCGAAACCACTCATAAATCCTAATTTTGCTCAACTGAAATGAATAAAACTTTAGCACAAGCCAGATTCAGAATTGAAGGCAGATCCACAGGCAAAGTTCGTTCGAGCATGGCTAAATGTTGAATGGTCCAGATGAAGATGTTACAAAATGAACCTGAATAGCCAAAATTTGGCTAAGTATGGGAAATACTTCATAGAGGAAATTCCAATTTCTCTATCATGGCTAAAGCATAGGGTCATTCTTCTCCAAATTCAAGACACTTGAATGGATATCCAGACGTCTTGGAAGGATTTCATCTATAATCCTAGACCTATTGAAGCAATCCGGACAACTTCTTGAGGGTTTCATCTCCTGAAGAATTAAAGACAAGCTTCCAATCAGAATCAGATGGTGACAAGAAGAGTGTTCCAAACATATCTCCATACTTAGGCAATTTCTCGGCACAAATTGGAGAATTCAGAGAAGAGATCCCAAGGAATAGCATCAACCCAGTTCAAGCAGGAGGAATTTCGAAGTAACCAACTCCAAGTCCAGACACCTGCTCCAAGGGGAGACGTCCAGACCTCAAAGATTCCAGTACAGGTGCAAAGAAGAAATCAAAGTCTCAAAAGGAATCCAAGGTCAAAGCTAGGAAGGAACAAGCACAACGGACAGAGTCATCGGCAAGGAAAATATTCTAAGGCAAAAGCTGAAAACTAAGCAAATCCAAGGAAGGTGATTCAAAGACTGAGGTGGCGCCATCATCTTTCCAACTGCAATCAAATTGTCTAAAATCAACATGCAACAACATTCTATTTTATTGTTGATTTATATTTAGCAAAAGGGACAAGTGTCCTCAAATGAAATTTTCTCATTGGTCGAAAGTGACAAACCCTAATTAGGGTTTTATTTTGTAATCTTGGCCGTTGATTTGAAATCAATCTTGGCCATTGAATTGTAATTGGGGAGCCTATAAATTGAGCTCGCCCCCTCATTTGTAATGGGTGGAGACAGATTATGTATATTGTCGCATTGAGACTATTTTGAATGATAAAAGCTCTTGAGCATGATTTGCCTTGAATAACTTCTTATTGTTGAATAGTAAGCGAGGTTACATATTATCTTCCGCCATAGATTAGAGTTAAAGTTAGATTAGGTAGAATTTGCTTTGAAAAGTTGTTAATTGAATGAGAGATTGATCGTATTGATTCAACGGTGAAGTGTAGCTCATACTTTTTTCGAATGGATGATTTGCATTCGATTTGTAAAGTTAGCCTGAGCTCTTAAACGTGGAAGCTTAACTTCAACCTCATTCGAGGTTTGAAAATTATTCTCACAAACCCCTTGAAGATTGCACCCATTTTGCGTATGTTGTCCTGCAGGAGGCGAAACAAAGTGTGGTTTATTTCTCTTCACCGAGTCCTTACTGTCTCTTGAGTTCTTAGGCTTAGACTAGATTCCCTGAACCCTATTCTTTTTGCCATTTTTTTTGAGATCCACAATTGAAAGTCCTAATTGAGAACCTTTAAAGATAAATTTCCTAAGTCCCGAACTTGTGCAGACTTTCTACGTAAGTCCCCTTGTTTATTACCAGCATTATCACAACGACCATTGAGCTTATCCACACGTCGAGACCCGACTAAAGAAACCTTGGAATCGCCTTATGATCTTCTCTCACACCTTGTGCATACTGTAGTTTTCAAGAGGATGAGTGTCTTTGGACATTTTATTCTGGTAGGTTCTGGGTGGATGGACAAAACACTCAACAAATGCATGTATACCCTTGTTTTCATCTACCCTTTGAGATGTATTCTCCTTTTTGATTTTGGAGCTTACTATATTTATTCAAACTCTGTAGCATCATGTACTGTTACAAATTTCATACATTTTGCTTCTCTTTGAACCATTGATAGATAGATAGATATTTAGCTCATATGTACATGATTTTGGAGCTTCTAATTGTTTTTTTCAAATGGTGGTGCTTCACATTCTTACCTCCTTAATCAAAAAAATCACCTTCTATCTATCTATCTGTCTGTCTATCTGTTTGTTTGTCTGTGTCTGTCTATCTCTTTGTCTTTCTGTCTATCTCATTGTTTGTCTGTTTATCTATCTATCTATTTTTTTGTTTGACTATCTGACCATATATGTATCTATCAGTCTATCTATGTATCTCTCTGTCTATATATCTCTCTGTTTGTCTGTTTGTCTATTTGTCTTTCTATCTATCAAAAGGACTCCCCCCAAAAAGGGACCATGATCACACCATTCAACTAGTGCTAGGTTGCAAACCACTAAACGTTAGGCCTTACAGGTAACTTATATGTCTAGAAGAGTGAAATTGAGAAGATGGTACAAGAGATGTTAGAAGCAGGCATTATTCAGCATATTTACAATGTTTTTTTCCTCTTAAATGGTGATGGTATGTGAGAAGGGTGATACTTGGCACATGTTTCCAGACTATAGAAAACTCAACAAGTACACCATCAAATACAAGTTTCCTATTCTAGTCATTGATAATTTATTGAATGAGATAAACGGAGTTATTTTCTTGACATCCTTGATCTCAAATCAAGTTATCACTAAACTAAATACAAGGAAGAAGATATTCCCAAGATAACATTTAGTACTCATTAGGGTCATTAAGAATTTTTGGTGATACCATTTGGCCTTACTAGTGCTCCTTATGCATTTCAAAGTTCGATGAATTCAATGTTTAAGCAAATTCTGAGTAAGTTTCTATTAATGTTCTTTGATGATATATTGATAAATAACAAGAAATGGGAAGACCATTTGCACCATGATGATTATTGATTACAAATTCTTCAACAACATCAGATTTATGCTAAACCTTTTAAGTGTGTGCTTTTAGATTGAAAGACGTGGAGTATTGAAAGGATTAAGGTGCCATTTATCTTGCACTCCCATGTATATTTCATGTATTTTCAACACTATTGGAAAGTGTCCTTGGACATCTAGGGTGTATTTGGAAAATAATTTGTAATTAAGATTCCTTGGGAATCTTGGCATTAGTTGTATACATTCATGAAGGAGGTGGAG
The DNA here is from genome assembly GCA_007258455.2 of Sequoia sempervirens. Classification (NCBI taxonomy): domain Eukaryota; kingdom Viridiplantae; phylum Streptophyta; class Pinopsida; order Cupressales; family Cupressaceae; genus Sequoia; species Sequoia sempervirens. Next base: position 27,150 of record VDFB02081132.1, read on the forward strand.
CACAATGGTGGAAGTTACGGTTGACTTTGGACTCACTTATTGCACTTTCTCAATTCTAATGCTAGGATTGACGAGTGGAGAATCTTGTATGGCAGATGGGAACTGCATGAGTTGGCCACTCCAAAATGGAGCACTATACTTAGGGATATGAGCTGTTGGTAGTTATGAAAGCAAAGAGGTCTTTGTAGTTATGTTTACTATTCTAGGGAACAATTGATTGCACCCATGTGATGTCCATATGAAGTGATTTGTTCATTTTATATTCTTAGAAGATGCTCTCCAAGGTGGGCGTGGGGTTTTTGCATGAACCATGGTTTTGGTATCCATTGTTTTGGTAAACATTTATGGTTTTGTTTCTCTCCATGCCTTGTTTTATAGGAAAACAAGTAATTGCCAAAATGTTGTTAGAGTGAAGAGAGTGTTAGTGTGTTGAATGTACCTCATTCTTGAAGATTAATACATGTTTGTTCTCTTTCTTGTGTGGGTTTTTGACTCGAAAGGTTTTCTCCATGTAAATCGTGTGTTGATATGGTTTGCTGATTTTATGCAGTCACTTGCTAATCTTATGGTAATCCTTGTCTAAAGAAAAAGATTTTAAATTTGCATACACTTGTGAAGATTTTATTGCAGTAGTTTCACCTGGTTTATCAACAAGTACTTGGGTCACATTGAGTGTCATGAAGAAGTAGAAGTTGATTTGAACAAAATCAAGGCCATGATGGAGTGGCCAGTTCCTAAAACCCTTAAAAATTTGAGTGGTTTCCTAGGGCTCATTAGATTCTATAGAAGATTTGTAAAGAATAATCGCTGCATCGTAGCTCTAGTTGCAACAGTTTTGAAAAATGATGCTTTCTAGTGGAATGCAGCAGCTAATACAACATTTGAGGGACTGAAGGAGGCAATGTGTACCACTCTAGTTCTAGCTACTCCATATTTTACCAAGAATTTTATTGTGGCCTATTTTTGTGCACAATCCCATCCTTTCACAACAAGTATAATGGCAAAAGCATTTATGAAGAACATACAAAAGATACATCATACTCTAAAGGTTATCGCGAGTGATTGTGATCCTATATTTACTAGTTATTGTTTGGACAAATTTATTCTCTTGTTTGGGTACTCAATTCACACATAGCTCTGTTTACTTGCTAAGTGACTTGACCGATTAAGACAGAGTAAATGAGAATGCATAATAGCAAGTATGGAACATATCCATTACATAGACATTACATAGAACTTAGCATTTGTATTCATTCATCAGGTAAATAGTAAGTACATCATACATAAAAAATGTTTGGTCCTCGACTACAAGTGAATTATCAAATATATAGTCGGCCAAGGTTAGTCAAGGACACCAATTGTCGGTAACGACTCATTACAACTACCCAATCATTGGGGATTAATTTCTTGATTACAACATATACTAATTCCTTTTGCTATGCATAAAGTGTCATTTATTTATTTACTATTTGGCCGACTAACATAATTAATTACTTACGATACGACTAACTACATCAAACCCCCCAAAATGAAAGTCTTCCAGATGACATTACAACAAAATGGGGCCTACAACAAAAGAATTGACTATTGGGAAGAGGGGGGCTGAGAGGACGTCCTTGGATGGATGGACGGCGTCGAAGTAGAAGTCGGTGAGCGTAGCTCTCGTAGCCTATGAACCTTCTCTATACGTATCCGTAGCTAATGCTCTGCCATAACCTCTCACTCCCTAGCCGCCTTTACCATGTGTGCAACCTCCAATACTTGTTGTTTCGCTTGATCCACTTCCTTCACCTTCATTGCCAGCTGAGCTTACATGTCCCTCATCTTCTGCTCTGCCTCCCTCTCCATCTTCGACATCTTGGCTTCTAAGGTTGATGCTCTGGCTCTCTCAGTGGTGATGAGTTGAGTTAGCTGAGCACGCTGCACCTGGAATTTCTTGGTATGCTCAACCAACTCCCCCTATACCTTTTGTACTGGTTGTAGAGCCTCAATCTTTGCTTGCACTGCTTTTTCTGGAGGTGCATTGGCGAGACTGCCAAGTGCATCGGGAGGCTTTCCAAGTGCACCAACAGGGTCGTGAACACCACTAGCAGGACCGCCGGCCCCATCGGCAGGACCGCTAGCCTCATCGACAGAGCCGTTAGCACCATTGGTAGGACCCTAGCTTCATCGGTTGGACCACCAACATCACTAGTGGGACTGCCAAGTGCATCGCCAATAGCATTGGTCATGGTTTCTTCACCATCAGATGCATTGCTAGTAGATACCCTGACACCTACCAATGTGGCACAGATAAATAATTGGTTGAACACACTTGGCCTACCATTGGAGGTTCCAACATTCCCATCATCAAGCCCTTTAGGAGCTTTAGCCGATGGTCTGGAACAAGAGAGCACACCCATGGTTATTGAGGGTGAGGGTCCACAATAGAGCTTTACAACCATGTTGATGGAGGGAGAGGGTGTACAACAGGACCTTCCAACCATGAGGTCGGACGGTGCAAAACCAGGTTCGACATAGGCACACCCATCAGGTGTAGTACACGCTCAGGAGAGTGGGGGAACATTACATAGACAAGAGACCCTTATGGCGATAAAGGGGCTAGCATCGCCCAACCCATCGGGTGAAGAGGAGGATGAGTCAAGCGAGACATAGGGGTTGATTGTGGAGATCTCTAAGTTGGATGAGTCAAACCCTCTGGGGATGGTGCAGAGGTACATCTAGGAGCTCTAGGTGATGGCAATAGTCATGAATGAAGTAGGAGAAATATCTAAGAGACTTGACATCTGCCAATCTTCATTGGTGGCGAAGGAGGTATAGAGGATACTGGTGTTTGGTCAGACAGGGTGTGAGGAGAAGTTTGCCCAATGTTTTACTCTGAGAGGATGGCCTAGTGTGGAGACCCCGACGATGCGAAAGGCATGGCGTCTAGCGAGACCCTTGGTTGGGGGGGAGAGATGGCCATTTGATTTCAATTTTGTTTAGTATGGAGACATCCTTCAGGGATGTATTCTATAGGATGAAACAATAGATGGCATCTACAAACGAAGCAATGTAGGCAAAGATTGAGGCTCTACAACTAGTACAAAAGGTACAAGAGGAGTTGGTTGAGCATACGAAGAAATTCCAAGTGCAGCTTGCTCAGCAAACTCAACTCACCATCATTGAGAGAGCCAGGGCATTGGCATTAGAGGCCAAGATGTTAGAGAGGGAGAGGGAGGCAGAGCAGAAGATGAGGGACATGGAGGCTCAACTGGCAATGAAGCTGAAGGAGGTGGATCAAACCAAATGGCAGGTGATGGAGGCTACACACATGGTAAAGATGGCCAGGGAGTGAGAGATCATGGTAGATCATCTGCTGCGGATACATATGAAGGAGGTTCATAGGCTACAAGAGCTATGCTCCTCGAATTCTACTCCAATGTCATCCATCCATCTAGGGACGTCCTCTTTCCCTCCCTCTTCCCAATAGTCAATTGTTTTGTTGTAAGCTTCATTTTATTGTAATGTCATCTAGAAGATGACTTTCTTTTAGGGGTGGCTGATGTAGTCGGCTGTACCGTAAGTAATTGATTATGTTAGTCGGCCAAACAGTAAATAAATAAGTAATACTTTGTGCATAGTAAAAGGAATTAGTATATGTTGTAATCAAGAAATTAATCCCTAATGGTTGGGTAGTTGTAATGAGTTGTTGTTGACGATTGGTGTCCTCAATCAACATTGATCGACTATATATTTGATAATTCACTTGTAGTCAAGGGCCAACCATTTTGATGTATGATGTACTTATTTTTTTTTGATGAATGGATGTTGTGATCTAATTCACACCTCGCCCCATTGCAAATGGGGACCCTAGTAGTTTTCCTTTTTAGGGTTTCACCGTTGCGCGTCTCAGTTTTGTCTGGTCTCTGTTTGGGGTTTTTGGTTTGAGTTTTTGAATGGCCACCCGAGTCGAGTGAAGGAATTTGAGCTTGGATCACTGTTCAAACATCATCATCGTGCTTATGAGGCCCGAGGGACG
>VDFB02081134.1:0-25884 GCA_007258455.2 Sequoia sempervirens
AAGTTTCTAGAGTCATTGGTAGTTTTTGCTATAGTTTTTTTGAAATTTGTTCTTAGAATATCCCTTGCTTAGACGAGTAATGATCTACTATTCTTTTGCTCATTCTTTGTGTGAGCTAGCTGATGTTGAGTTGATACTGCAACTAGTGAGAATCCAAATCTTCCCAAAAATGAAGAAGAACAAGAACCATTTCCCTTTTTGCTGATGCATATCCTGATCTGACTAGTTCTGAATCCTCCACTGAAGATCAAAACCAAATTGACAACCCTTTTTCCTTTGGAATTCATCAAGGAAACATGGGTGATACCTTCTTGTTTGAGTTTGACATGCTCTACGAAAGTTATGATTGTACCACCAATGCTCCTAAGTTTGAGCTATTTCCTACCACTTTAAAAGAAGCTATGCTAGGATTGTTTATGAGTCTAGGTAGAGACACTATGGAGACTTGGGAAGATACGAAGACAAAGTTCCTTGGAAAATACAAGTAATATTGCAAGGGCAGTGATGCAAGAGGAGGTGATGTCTTTAGGATGCAAAAGAAGGAAGATGAGAGCTTCGAAGATTACATTTCAAGGTTTTTGTTCTCCATTAAAAATCTCCACACCATACACTCAATGAAGAATCATAGAAGTTTCTTTTCTTGAAGGGAATCAATGAGAGTTACACTGATGCTTTAGGCCTAATGGCAGGAGGTGATATCACTCAAGTTCCTTGGGAAGATATCAAGAAAATATGTTAGAACTATTCTAGATCAACTTCAAGGAAAGGGAGAGTTTACCAATCCTTTGTGGGGAAGTCAACTACTAGTGAAGTTTCAAGGATGGAGATTACTAATCCATTAGAAAATTTCAAGTAGGATGTTACAAAAAATCTAGCTACTCAGCTGGATACACTTCAGGCCAAAGACAAACTTGAGGAGGCAGAGGCAACATTGGCAGAATATTGCCCTCATTTCAGACAAGAGAAGGACTGCAAATGCAAGATGGTATCTAACATTGACAACAAGATTCCACCTGAAACTAAGGAAGAAAAAGTCCACTTTGATGCACACAAGAAGCATTGGGCTCCAACACAAGGTATGTTACTAGATCAATTATCTTTTCTGGACCAAACTAGACAGCCAGTTGCATGCAACCATCTTTTCAACCCCAACAATCTGCTATAACACCTGCACCTACTAATTCAAGCTCCAATGCACCCAAACCTGCTTAGCCACCATCTTAGCCCACACCAAATCTAAATAATGAACCACAACAATAGCCAATATATTCTGTTGATCCAAATCAATTTCCTACATGTGTTGTGAGTTTGAGTAATATCCATCTACGTTCAGGAACTATTGTACCAACTCCTTCCACAACCATCATCATTGAGCTACCTATGGAAGAGGAAGAGGAACCTCTGAATGATCTCATTCAGCCAGTCATACCTAAAAATCCTGAACCAGTTCCAGCCGGGAAGACTGCACAAGAGACGCCATTTCCTCACAAATTGGAAGTTTCCAAGCATAAGGAAGACAAGGAAGATACAACTTTTGACATCTCGAAGCAGTCGAAACACATATGTTTCTAGATACCCCTATTTCGGACCATAAAACATGTTCCTATATATGGAAAGGTGATCAAGGAAGCATGCCTCAAGAAGCTAGGAAGAAAGAAGGACTTGACTACAATCCATGTGATGAGACAACTCGTTGACATCATGCTTGGAAAAGTGACCATTCCCAAGAACGTTGATCCAGATAATCCTATAGTAGCAATTGTTATCCATGGGATTCAAGTAAAGATTTCCTTGAATGATTTAGGGGCAACAATCAATGTGAAAACTAAGGACATCTTGTAGCAACTAAATGTTGCAAGCATGAGACCTACTCCTACTGTCCTGCAGCTTGTTGATAGTTCTACTATGAAGCCTGATGATATAGTAGAAGACCTTGTAGTAATTCTAGACTCTTGGGAATATCCAACAGACTTCATTATTTTCCCTCCTAAGGCCACCCTAGGAGGATATCCTATCATTCTTGGAAGGCCATTGTTAGCAACAATAGATGCTTATATTAGGTGTCAATCGGATGACATGACTATTTTTGATGGCAGGAATACTAGAAAGCTTGTTCTTTATCCTCTTGCTCAGTTGAACCATGATGAAAAGTATTTTGTATGGCCACATATTAGTGAAGAAACCGTGGAAGTTAACTCAGTGACACAACTCATGATGTCAGGTAAAAGATTTGTTTTGTAGTTTCAAGATAAAGATGAAGTGTCACCCAGTATAATTCAAAACCGTTATGAAGTGGGAGAAGCATAATCTTCTACTTCTATTAGGACACTCTTGCGTGCTCTTCCTACATCCGCTCTTCCTGTAGATGATCCTCCTGAAGCCACTCTTCCTGCAAATGAACTTCCTGTAGCTACTCTTCTTGCAACCACTATGTCTACAGATAAACTTCCTATAGCAACAAGCATATTCCATTCCATGTTGCCATAAGAACTCAAGCAATTACAATTGGAAGACTTAATGAGGTCTCATTAGAATGCATTTTCATGGGACTATCATGATATGAAGGGACTAGATCCTAAGCTCTGAACTCATAGGATCTACATCAGAGATGATTGTCAACCAATAGGGAAGCCTCAACAAAGAATCAACCCTACATTGAGAGAAATTGTTAAAACAAAACTGTAGAAATTGTTAGCTACTATTTTTATCCATTCTATTTCAGACAGCCAGTGGGTGTCTTCATTAGTGATTGTGCCAAAGAAGGGAGGGAAGTGGCGAGTTTATGTTGATTACAGAGAATCTAACACTGCCACTAAGAAAGACCATTTCCCCTTGCCATTGTACACTCTCCTAACAAAAGATGTTGAATTCCAATGGACAAAAGACTGCCACAAAGCATTTTCTAATCTAAAGGCATCCTTGACCCATGCTCCTATTTTGAAGGGACCTAATTGGGAGACCCCTCTCCACATTCATACAGATGCCTTAGGTTATGACATAGGAACAATCTTACGAAAAAAAGAGAAAGTCATGTAGCCAAATGCTTTGGATGAGATGAGAAGGGTAGCCTTGCACCACAATGAAGTAGTGAAAAATCAGAGGATGAGATGGCATGATGAGGAGAAGAATTTTTAGCCAGGTGACTAGGCATTGTTATATGACTCAAAGCAGTAGGACAATGCAGAAAAATTGTGGACAAGGTCGCTAGGACTGTACATTTCTGAGGTCTTTTCTAATGGAGTTGTTCAGCTCATTACCATTGACCCTATCTAATTCAAGTTAATTTTCAGTTGTCATCATCTCATATTATATTATAAGCCAACCTCCAAGGAGGAGTTCCTACAACAATTCACCCAATGTTCAGCTTATGAGCTTCCTGCAGTTGAAAGTGGTGGACCCTATGTCCCACCTTTTGGTTAAATTAAGGTACATACTTTTCATAATAAAGATTTCCACTCTGGTGGAAATCCATTTCTTCACCCATCCACCCATTTGTCCATTTGTATCACCTTTTCTCTCTTCCATCATTTCATTTTGCTTCACTTCACTTCGCTTCACCTTCATTAATTGCTCAAATATTTCAAAAAAAGGAAAAATGGTACTTTCTCTCCCTGATCTTTGCAATGCATATTTCATATGTTCAGGTATGTACATGTAATTCTCATCTCTTAATTTCCTTTTAAGTGTATTTATTTAATCATGCCAAGTTACTATAGGTAATTACATAATATGCCAGTACTTCTTGTCAATTCATCACTCCCTTCTCACATGTGTGGACACATGTCTAAATTTAGGTTGGGGGGGAATAAAAGGATTTGAAAATCTGGCTCGCATGTGTGAAGTGATGTTAACTGAGCTGACAATTTTTCTCTCATTTATCACATCTTTTTTTTCCATAATTCCTTAATTGCCCTATCGTAGTCTTGAGTTATAAGTAGTAAATGGCAAAAAAAAAAAGGAAATTCAGTTGATATTGGCAGTGAAAATTTAGTAGAAAAGGTGTTGGCTTTCAAAAAGGAATTGCTGAGGAAAGGAATTTTGCAGAGCGACAATGACTTCAGACAATGGGAGGTGGCTTAATTTGGAATGAGCCCTCAGTTCATGACATTTTGTTTCAGGATGTACAATGCCTAGCAAAATTTCAATGTTGTGGATGGTTTGATTATTTCATGAAACTAAATGGCTTTGATGAGGGAATTGCAATCGAATTCACTCAAACATTCTTTGAAGGTAAAGCCACAGTAAAAGGGTTAGAAGTGGTGGCGACCAAGGATAGAATTGTAGAAGTTTTAAGGTTACTTGTCGATGGCGAGTATTACCCTGCCTCTAGGGATGCTAGGTCAGCCAGAGCAGAATTCACAGTACCTGGTGACCCGCCAATTAGCATTGACAAGCAAGGCGCAAAAAAAATGTATCTGCCTCAAACATGGAAGCAGGTTGCTATCTACATTATAAGGTATATCACTTGTGAGGGACAATTATCAAGCCTGCATTCAATACATTTCAAGCTCTTGAGCCACATGAGGCATGGAAGGAGGATGAATGTGCCCAATGTCCTATACTGTCTTCTCTCCATCATGGCAGTTGAAACACAAAAAGGTAGGGATAATTTTGTTTCCCACCATTGCATGATGCTTCTGGAATGATTTGGGAAGAATTTGTTCAAGTTAATCAAAATTATCATCAGAAAGAGTTTGTCAATGTTGAGCATTTGCCACCTAGGGCTATACCTTAATCTCGTAGGTCTAGCAAAAGATTAAGCATAGTTGAAGCCACCCCTAGCGCTTCAAATTTTGGTGTTAGTTCTAGTATGAATCCCCGTGCAGCAACAAAAAGAGCCATAAACATTAGTTTCTCTGAAATAGATCATCCAGAAAAAGCAAGCTCTTCATCTTATTCTAATGATGATGTCCCCCTGCAAACCCTAATAAGAACTAGGGCATGGAAGAAAGAGGCTGAAACAAGGAAAGAAAAATCCCAAACATAGCCTGTAGAGAAAGAGGGGTCAAGTGCTAGGAAGAGAAAGGCTAACCCTATTCATCCTACAGCCAAGGGAAATGTAAAAGCACCTCTAGGAAGTCAAAACTAGTTGGGCCAGCTTTTTGTACACCTTCATAGGAAAGCCCTGGACATGATGAAACATCACATAGGGACACTAAAGCTTCAATGGAACAAGAACATGTTGAAGAAAAAGAAGAGGATATATTTGAGGAAGCAACAAAAGTAACACTAGTAGGCCTTGCTAATATCATGGAGGAGTTTGAGGATGAGAAGGGGTTCTTGTAGCAAAACCAAGAACAAGAGCAGGAGTTCTTGCAGCCATAGTAGGAAACACAACAAGATCTAGAGAAAATCGAAGAATAGAAACAAGAGGTCCTGCAAAAAAAAGGGAGCGAAGAAATAGTACCCCCACAACCACAGACAATTGGACAGCCTGAGTTCATGCAGATAACACTATATGGGGAGCAGCCCTTGACAAAAACATTGGTAGGAATTCATAACCCTCCTGATTTTACGATTCATGCAACAATTTTAAATTTATGGAAAGAAATAGAAAGGAGGGAAGAAGAATGGAAACAGGAAAAGAAGAAATTGAAAAAGGAAATCCAAGAGAAGGATGAGGTTATTGAGGAGAAAAATGAGGAGATTGCTACTTTGAAGAAGAAAGTAGATGATATTGTGACCCTGGTGCCACAAATTCTAGAATGCAAAGCTCCTCCAAGGATTTATGCCCTGCACTTGAGAGAGAAATATCTCTCTTTCAAGTTGTCAAGAATTGTTTTAGACTTAAACTCCATTAAAAATCCTATCGAATTCTTCAATGCCTATAGGATTGCTTCCCCTGAGATGAAAAATTTGCTATGTGAATTCTATTTGCATAATTATGTTGTCATGCAGGATCATGATTGGAACCTATTGCTATATGTTAGGGATAGTCAACTAAGAGAATTTACGTCTTGGGTACAAAACGAGATTAATTGGGGTGAACAGAACAATGCTTATAAGAAAATGGAATCTAACATTCCCTTAGCCATCAGGGCCAAGTCAAGTAACCCAAGGGATATTCATAGAGAATGGATTAGGATGCTTCTCAAACCAAGCTATGCTAACTAAATCACGACCTGGATTGAAGTTGTCTACACTAAGTATGAGATCAAAGCAACAACAAAAGAGGAGCTTGTTAGAGGATACCTATCCCAACAATGGAATAGTTTAATAGATGAGCTAAAACAAGCTAAGCACCATTCTATTCACAATTATGCTACAGCATTGAAGCGAATTGATAGGTATATCTAGATTGGTAGACCAAAGAGAATATTTTGGCTTCCCCTGACTTTCCAACCACCCATGCTCATGTAGCCAATACCAAACTACAGATTCTACCAATATGATATTACTGGAGAAAGGAAAAGATGGACAATTTTGTAAGATTGGGAGGATTTTATTGGGACCCAGACTCATGTATTGCAACCACTGATGTTGGATAGCCTGTAGTTGCAAACTTCATAGTTTTGACCAAACAAAAGAACAACCCTTCCACTGTTGGAGGACTAGCAAGACGTTAGGTTAGGGGGGAATGATGAGCCTAGTTTTTGGTCAAATTTTGGGTAGAATTTATAGTCCATTTGCTGGCAGTGTCATGAATTTAGTAGCTAAGTGTTAATATTTGCATAATGTTTCCCTCAAACCATTGACATTGGGTTTAATCTTATCTCTACAAAGTTTTAATGGCATTGGCATATTATGTGGATTATCTATATTAATTTTGTGTATGATTGATGAATTTTCTTTAAGGTGATTATAAATGTACAATTATTATGTGTACTAACATTTCTATGTAGGACATAATTTATAGATGCTAAGTTGAGAAAGGAAACTGTTAAATGGTCATGAAAGGGAATCAATCAAAGGAGTCAACTGAAGGATGACGACAGCAGATTCCTCACGACAGTCAATTATAACCACCTCATATTTATGGCATTGAGCAATCACAGGCATTGCTGCAGCGCTGAGTCCATGTTTAGGAATGCATGTCTGACTAGATTCCCTACAGATGTAACCACTCTGCCACTTTTTTCCTCATTTTCCCTAAGTGGCATCCTCTAAGTTAGTGGTGGTCAACTGCCCTATTTAGCTGGTAGTTTAAATAAGGATTTGAATCTTCTTCTTGGGGGTTATTAGTTCTTGATTGTTGTTGTTAAATGATATTGATAATATATCAAGCATTCTCCATTTTCAATAGAGCCATGCTGCTACTTTGTTTACACATTTTTCAATGAATGAGATGATAGTCTGAATTTAAGCATTTGAGTTTGTATTAGTCTTGGTGGATACTCATCGAAGGGGGACCACTTGGTGAGTAATCCTTTCTTTAGATTAATTAGTTTAGTTATTATTTCTTGTTCTGTACTTAGTTCAAAATCTAGCATCGACTATTTCTTTAGACACTACAAGTCCATTCTGTGTCTATTCCTATAGCCAAAGTAGACAGAGTAGTCCCTATTTGTCCCACATATTTTCATTCTTGTTATGCATTCCAACTTAGTACAGTTATTGGTTGATGTTTAGCATTTTCTTTATCTCCTTTCAAGCAATTTACTTTCAGTATTGTGTTTCTTCACTATAGGATGCAATGACTACTTGAGCCCCTAGTGCACATATAGTACTGTCCCATTTCAAGTTCACGTCCCTAGGTTGACAAGTTAAATGCACCTTTGTGATGAATGAGATAGCTATTTAGGTTAGATGTCTAATCTTTGAATCATGGTCGTAAAGGATTAGTTATTGAATCATTGTGGAGGCCGACAATTGCAAGTTAACACAAGCATCTAGGTATAATTAAATTGAGATGACCTGAGCATTGCTTGCATAAAAAAAACAAGCGTTAATTTTTTTCCTATGCAAATTCATAATTTCGTTAGTAATACTTTATAGTGCACATCTCGTGACAATTTTCACAATAGTAGTGATCAAATCATAGACAATAGACAAAGAAAAATCACACTCCTTGGCTACTCTAGTTCAATCCATCATCGAGTTGTTCCAGAGATATGACAACAAAAATAAAAGTACAACATTTGAATGTATATTCCAAAGTGATAAAACCATGATTCAAAAGAACATCATCCATTTAAAATTGTTTTGATTTGATTGATTTAGTTGTTTGATGTTTGATATGGATGATTGATGTGTTCATGATTGTGATTGATGTTCAATGTTGGGTTTCACTATGATTGATTCATTTGTTATTTTTTCCTACTATTGTTTATCTATTGGTTTAATCTCAAAGTTTATTTCCCCAAACGAGTTCAGGATTTTGGCCCCAGTCTAGGGTGAGACACAACCACAATGCCAGGATATGTACATGGAGCTTTCCGGTGATAGGAAAACTGATGGAAAAATTGAGTGGTGAAAGCGAATGGTCGACATGCTCAAATAGATGGAAAAGCTAACCTATCACAAATAGCACCCGTTGCCAGGTTTTCACTACTTGTTTTTATTGCACTTTTTCAGATTTTGTGATTTTGTGATTTTTTCAATTTTTCACTTTTTTTGTATTTTTTCATTTTTTCTATTTTTTTTCTTGTCACCAAGATGCCTATTTGCCAAGTTTTCATCAAGGCAACCATTTTTTAGGACATTTTCTAATTTTTTTGTATTTTTTAGGACTTTTACCGATGCTTTGGATGAGTCATGTGTAGAATTTCTTGAGATGCAAGTTGTTGAGGGGTTCATCAAATAAATAACCTTCAGGTGTAGACAACTGATATGCTCCTGACCTGAAGACTAATACAATGACAAAGGGACCCAGCCAATTTGGTTCAAATTTCCCTTTCTCTCGATCTTGCTAATTACGGGGATTTTCTTTCAAGGCCAAATCACCAACCTGAAACATTCTTAGTTTGAACTTGTGATTGTAACTTCTGGATATCCTCCATTGATAGGCTTTTAGGTGATCAACTGCATGCTGACAATGCTCATCCAATAGTTCTAACTCTTATAACCTAGAGATACGATAATCTTCATCTGAAATGATCCCCTTTAGTGACACATAGAGTGATGGTAGCTCAACCTCAATAGGTAGAATGGCCTCTGATCCATAGACTATAGCATAGGGTGCAACTCCTGTTGGGATATGGATACTGGCTCTGTAAGCCCACAAAGCAAGGTTCAGTTGAATGTGTCAATCACATCCAGCATTGTTGACAGTTTTCATCAATATTTTTAGGATGGTTTATCTTGAGGCCTCTACTTGACTGTTTCCTTGAGGATAGTAAGGTGTAGAAAATTGATGTTGGATATGAAACCTCTCATAGAGTTCTTAGAAATCTTGATTCTTCAAAGGTCGACCATTATCCATGATAATCAATTGAGGAATCCCATAGCGATAAATGATGTAATTCAGGATGAAGGATGCAATTTGTTTTCCTGTGATGGTGGTTAGGGGAATAGCTTCAATCCACTTGGTAAAGTTTTTCATGGTCGTGATGATGAACTTGTGTCCATTTGATGAAGGTGGATGAAATTTTCCTACAATATCTAGTCCCCATTGACAGAAAGGACATGTTGGTGCAAATGGTTGCAACTCTTGTGTTGGTGTGTGTATCAGGTTTCCATGAATTTGACATTTTTGGCACTTCTTGACATATTGAAAAGACTCCTCCATATTCAACTAGTAATACCCCAAACATAGGAGTTTATTAGCTAAAGTTAGGCCACTTGAGTGTGTGCCACAAATACCTTCATGAATCGTAAATCGGTTTCAACTTCATTACGTTCAAGACACTGAAGGAGATTAACATCAAGACCTCATCGATAAAGTACATTGGCTATCAGAGTATGTCAAGCTACTGGTCAAATAAAGTTTCATTTTTGGTTTTGGGATAAATTAGGTGGGAGGGTATTGTCTTTTAGATAGGTGTAGATTTTTCCATAGGTAGAAGCATCAATCTTGACTAGATGGTATATGACTTGGGATTTGGGGTTATCATAGGTAGGGTTAAACAGTTGTTCTACCATGAACTCATAATAGGCTTAGTTTTTAGTTATTTGCAAGAGAGAAGAAAATGGTAGCCATGGAATCAACAGCCTTGTTGTCACCTCTAGGAATATGCTCAAATTTGATCTCCACAAAGTAAATTTTAAAGTCATAAACCATTCTTTTATATGACATCAATTTATCATCTTTTATCTGGTAATCATCATTCACCTGATTAGTGACTAGTTGGGAATCACTATAGATGTGCAACTCTGTGATTTTCCACTCATGTACTACTTTGATTCCAATGATCAATGCCTCATATTCAGCTATGTTGTTAGTGAAAGGAAACATTAACCTATACAAATTTGGGATGGTGTTTCCTTAAGGCGTGATAAATAAGATTCATGCGCCTAATCCATGTTGCATGTAAGATCCATCAAAATATAACCTCCACTATTATGTTGAAATCGTTATGACATCAGCATCTGGAAACTCAATGGTCATGGGATGATTGTCTGGTAATGGTGCTTCAGCTAGTTGATCTGCTATGGCTTGACCCTTGATTGCTTTCCTTCCCACATACTGGATATCAAACTCACTCAATATCATTACCCACTTGGCTAGTCTTCCTATCAAGGAAACTTTGTTGAGTAAATACTTCAATGGATCAATTTTAGCTATGAGTTTGATGGTATGAGTCAACATGCAGTGTCTTAGTTGTTAAGTAGCAAATACTACCTCCAAAAAATCTTTTTTGATAAATGTGTAGTTGATCTCATAACCATTCAATGTTTTGTTGATATAATAAATAACACTTTCCTTTCCTACATAATCTTCTTGTTCCAGTAAAGTACCCAAAGATACTTTTGTTGTTGCAATGTAGAGTAATAATGGCTTTCCTTTATTTAGTGGTACCAATATGGGTGGAGACATCAGATACTATTTTAGTTGATTAAAGCTTGCTTCACACTTTTCATCCCATTTGAAAGACACATTCTTGTGTAGTAAGTGATTGAAAGGATGAGTTTTATCTGCCAGTTGTGTGATGAACCTCCTAATATACTAGAATCATCCCTATAGAGATCTAAGTTGACTGATATTCTTAGGAGGAGGCATTTTCATGATAGCTTTGACTTTTGCAGGGTCCACCTCAATGCCTTTAGCTAATACTATATGGCCCAAAATTTTGGCTAATGTCACCCCAAATACACATTTCTTGGGGTTTAATCTCACATTAAATTTCTCCAGTCTGGTGAATATTTTTTCTAGTATTTCCAAATGTCCCTCTCTAGTGAATGATTTTCCCAACAACTCATCTACATAGTTTCCATAAAGGTTTGCATCATGTCATGGAAGATGGTGGTCATCGCACGTTGATAAGTAGCCTCAACATTCTTCAACCCAAAATAAATTACGTTCCAGAAAATGTGCCCCAAGGACATGTGAAAGCAGTTTTCTCTTGGTCTTCTACTGCTATCTTTATCTAGTTATAACCTGAAAATCCATCCATAAGTGATAGCATTGCATGACCCGCTGTCAAATCCAAATGATGTCAATCTTAGGCAAAGGAAAGTCATCTTTCAGACAAGCCCTGTTAAGGTCCCTGAAATTCATACATATCCTAATGCTTTTATTTGGTTTTGAAACTGGCACAATATTTGATATCCACTTAGCATAATCAATAGGATGGATAAACTCGACATCCAATAGCTTCTTCAATTCAGCTTTCACCAAGAGGGCAATATGGGGATACATTTTTCTCAACTTTTGCTTCACTGGTTTCACTCAGATGGTAGTGATAAATGATGCATGATAAGATCTGGATCTATTCCTGGCATGTCAACATAGGACCAAGCAAAGCTAACTTGCCTCTCTTCAAATAATTTAGTGAAGCTTGGTTTTTCTTCCTCTGTCATGGATGCTGCTAGATGTAGAGTCTTGACTATTTCAATAGTGCTAGCATTGATGGATTGTGTGGGCTCAATCAGCACTAAAGATCTCTCATGATAGTGCTCGAGAAGAGTGTCAAATCTCCCATCATTCGATGCATCGTAGAGGTTTTCACCTTCAGATGTGCTCTTTATTTTTACTTTTTCCTAATCTAATACTATCATTAAATGGTTTTCACCATTAGATCATTTTTTGATATTCATTGTTTTGCAGTTGAGAGATTTGGTCTCCCCTTGTTTGAAGTCCCATTATGAGATTCGCTGGTGGAACATGTCTCAAGATTGTTAGAGAAAAAATAATTTACAAGGGCATCATCATTTGGAAAGACAGGTACATCAAGCAGCTCATTTTTGGTCCCAATCAATCAGTTTAGGGGTGTACCCATGGCAAGGAATCATTGGATTGGCTAAGGTCAAAAGGGGTAAGTGTCATGATGGAAACATCGTCAAAATGTTCAATAGCAATATCGAGGTCTATGATGTTACTCTCTTCCGAAGTATCTATCTCACTCGAAGTATGATCATCTTCACTTGAGTCATTGATATGTTGTGATCCAAGTTCAAGTGGTCTAGAACTTTAGCTCTGCCCCTCCATACATGTTGGTGTATACTTTTGTATCACATCAATTTCCTTATCATGACAAGACTCTTCAGAGAGGGAATCCCATTCATATTCATTGGAATCCATTTTGGAACTATCTCTTAATTGAAGGATTCTCTCAACAACCTATTGTCTAGTTTCTTCTTTTGATTCTTCTTTGTATCCTAGTCTTGTTTTTTCCTTAGAATTCATTGTGATGGGTTGTATTGGTTTTATGATGCCTTCTTTTCTTTTACCAATAGGACCTTTTTCCTCATATCCCATATTTTCTAGGATTGTCTTCCCTTTGCCATATTGCTTTGTTTATACATTAGAGTTGATGCTTGTGATTTTTCTTCATCCTTCTACAACCAATTCAAAACCTCCTTGTCTTCTGATTCATCCACTAAATTTCCTACTTTTACAAAATTTCCAACAAAGAGTGTGGTTGGTTGTGACGATTGTTGTTTTGATGTCAATGGCCATCCATATGACTTGGGAGAAGATAGTAGCTATGATAGACATAATTATTGCTCAAATGAGTATTGCCCCATGCTTTTGTCTTTCAATTGAACCTTTTCAACCTATTTTAATAATAAGTTTAATTGTCTTTCCTGATCTGATGGAGTAGAATCACTGACGCCTTTGTATTTTGATTGAATTTTCTCCTCAAGATGATTTGATAAAGAGCTTGATTGACCTTCGTGGCTTGATGGAATGGAATCACTGATACCCTTACCCTTTGATTGGTCCTTTTTCTCAACCCACTTTGACAAGGAATTTAGTTGTCTTTCATTATTTGATGAACTAGGAGTTGTAGCTTCCTTGTTATTTGGGACAAAAGTATCTTGGGTCATTTTGAGTTTGTTGCAATATTGGGGGTTTTTGGAATCAGCTAAAATAGTGATTTCTTTCCCATTGAAAAAAAAATTCAGACACTAATTTAATACGTTGAGGGCACTACTTGCATCTCATGAATCCAAGGACATCCTAAGAGTATGTTGTATGTTAACTCCTTATATAACACTTGGAAAATTATATCTTTGACAATTGGTCCAACTTAAATTGGTAAGACAATCAATCCTTGGGAGGATCTCTCTTCATCATCATAGGCCTTTATAGTGATTTTCCTTCTAGGATGAATAGCATTTTCTAAATATCCAAGTGCACAGATGAGTTTTAAAGTATAGGTATTTATGCCAACTCCACCATCTATTAGAACATGTTTGACATGATGTTTTTGAATTAGAACCTCAATGAGGAGGGCAGCGTTATGCAAATGGTTGATTGATACATCATCATGTTTGGAAAATGAGAGGCAATGAGGTACGGTCAAGTGTCCCACCATAGCTTGAAATTAGAAAACTTCTAGGTTGTTTCATACTGTGGTGGCTACTAGAGCTTGTTCTAAAATTTCCTTGTGAGCTAGTGAAATCTTGAGGAGTTCCAGTATGGATATGTGAGCTGGTATTTTCTGCAATTGGTCAACTATGTTATATTTAGTTGCAGGGGCAGCAACAATTGCTTTGGATGTAGAGGAGGCAGCTCCTTTCAATGTTACTTTAGCTTTCCCCCTTGTGATTGTGTTGACTAGTTGGTTGTCTTGATTTTCTCTAATTTTAATGAAATTAATTTTATTATCACTTGCAACAACATTTGTAATCAGATTTATTGGTGTGATGTCATTAATCTGATATTATTTGGTGTTGATATTGTGGTGATGAGTTTCAGCTATAACAATGCTTCTTTGGCCCTTGATTTCAATGTCCTTGGTTTGATCTTCAACTACCTCAACATAATGAATGGTAGAATCATAAATATAGTTCACATTTTTTCCCTTGGTATTTGATGAAGAAGACTCCCCTTTTTCGTAATTTGGTATAGGATTCTTGAACACTTCATGATCATTGTTTGTTTTGGGTCCTACAAATATGGTCTTGTTATCAATCAAGTCTTGTATCAAATGTTTCAATTGCATGCAATCATTGGTTTTATGTCCTTTATTTCTATGAAAGTCACAATAATGTGCATCATTCCACCATGAAGGTTTAACTTGTGGTTCCTAATTTATTTCCTCTAGTAATGTTATAACCTTGGCTACAAGAAGCATCTTTAATGTCAATTCTAATGATTGTACCAAAGGTGTGAATCTTCTTTGATTTGAGGATATTCAATATGGTGGTGTTCTAGATTCAGCATTACCTTGATTGTTATTTTGATTGACATTTTGGTTGTTTTTTATTATTGTTTGGATTGTTGTTTTGATTGATTTTGGTTGCAGCTGATGTCAAATTAAATACTGGTTTTACATTTTGTGTTTCAGTTGCACCATCATTGTTACCAGCATTTTTTTTCATTGCCAAAAATTTGGTTTATCACTATTGTTATAATTGTTAGAGAAGCTTGCTAAGCTATTTTCATTGTAATTTTTTATGACTCCTCTCTTGACCAAAGCTTCTTCAATTTTGATTCCATTTTCAACCAATTTTTCAAAGGTAGGTGGGCATTGTAATTCCAATCTATAGCTCATCTAGTCATTTAGGTTATCAATAAATATTTTCATCTTTTCCTTTTTAGGTATGGGAGGAGAATATCTTGCAAACAATCTTCTCCATTTTTGCAAAAATATGAGGAATGACTCACCCTTTTTCTTTTTCAAGTAGCAAATGTCTTTCATTGTTCTATCATGTTGGATGTTGTAGGAATACTAAGTGATGAATTTTTTAACCAAATCTTCAAAGGTTTTAATTGGGGGTGCAAGTTTGGAAAACCATTCAAGGCATTGTCCACCTAGGCTGCGTGGAAACAATCTCATTAAGTAAGTTTCTTCATGTGAAAATTCAATACTCATGGTTCTAAATTCCCTCACATGATCTATTGGGTTTGTTTCACCATTGTATTTATCATACTTTGGGAATTCACAATGTTTGGGAAAAAGAGTCATGCTGATATTTTGATCAAAAGGATATGGGAAAATGTCTTGTATCAAGTATCATTTTGAGTTTCCTCTTTTTATGTCAAGAATTTGTTGTTGGAGGTTTTTCATTTGATGAGCCAATGCAAATACTTGTTCTATATTTTGTGTATCATTTTCAATATTTTTAGGAGGTTCTTTCAATTTATTAACATCAAAGTCAGGTGGAAGTTTGATACCTTGATTGGCCAGCATTAGGAAGTATTTTGCTCCATCCCTTTCAAAAATCTTTTCTAGGAACTTGTGGAAATTTTGATCTTGTTGAGCATCTTGGATGTCTTCCTTGGTTATTTCCTCACCTTTAGTGTTGTGGAGATTATGAAATGGATTTTCTTCAAGTTCGGCCATGGTGTTTTGAGTTTTAATGTTTTGAGTTTCAAGTTCTTTTTCCTTGAGTTTCTACTTTTGTAATCTTGTTTGAAGGGGCATACAACTGTTATAATTTAACTAAACTTTTGATCTTTATTTGAAGGAGTTCCAAGGATGAAAACTAAGTCAAATAGAATGACAAATTCTATTGATAAAACTAAGTTTAATTTGATTATATAGCTTTGTTTTGTGATGAAAGGATAACAAATCCTAATGATGAAACTTGGCTTAACAATCATAGATATGATAAGTTTGATGATTTAGGTACTTTGAGATGTTAGATCTTGGTTTAATTTGAATAATTCCACTTGTAAAGGTTAGTTTTAACAATTTTAAGACTCTATTGTACCTGAGGAATGATTTTTTTTAAAAAAAATCCTTAATTCTAGTTCAAACTATGGAACAAGGGATGAATTTAACTATCGGGTTTTGCATTTATTGGATGCACTAAAACAAAGTACGGATTTGCCACAAGATTGCACAGATGTGCTAGAAGACTGCACATATGCACTAAAACATAGAATGGATGCACTAGAAGACTACACATATGCACTGGAAAATGACCTACATGCACTGAAGGATTACTCATATGAACTAGAACAGAGGTTATCTGCACTAAAAGTTGCACTCCATGCACTAAAGGATGACTTAGATATGCCAGAAAATAGATTGAATGTGCCAGTAAAAGACAAGGATGCGCTAGACTACCCCTAAGCATGATGATTTCAACTGAGTGACCTAGATGTGGATGCACTAAAAGAACTTTCCAATGCACTGTAATATGGTATGGATGCACCACAAAAATCCAAGTATGCACTAAAATATAGGATGTATGTGCTAAACAAATTTTTAGATGTGCTAGAAAATAAAGTGAATGTGCTGAAACAGAGGGTGTATACGCTAATCTAGAAATGTTCAATGTTATTGCCAATTTGTCTGGTTATTCTACTTTTTAATCTATGAATCTGAATGTTTCCAAGGTATGATCTATTGAATAGTGAATTTTGCTTGGTTTCCAATTTGTGAATTGTGGGAATTGAATGCTTTAAATGGATGATTTCTTGAATTTTGACTTCAAACACAACAAGTTGTCAAACAATTGTTTCCACCTAGGAACTAAACATTGAGTGTGTATTCAAGAATCTAGTCCAATTCTTTCAATTTCCATAGGTATAACACAAGAGAAGACAATTGAAGCACTTTTCTATTCTCAAGGGTCACTTAAAATACCACATCCCACATCTTAAAACCATGTTAGCTCACACAGCCATGTCACCCCCTAGAGGTGCCCATGTTCTTACCTTTCCTAGGTCTTAACCAAATCTAGATCCTCTACTTTCGGCTAGTAATCCCTGATGGTTATATAGTGAGTATCTTGGGGGTAGATTATTCCCTCCCCTTGTACTGTGATATAGAAAGTGTTCGAAAACTGACTCGGTTGGCTTCTACACTAAGTTTGTAGTAATGGTTTCCATTCAGTGTGGCAATAGATAAACTCCCTAAAGAGACCTCCCAACCTTTAGAACAAAGGCTTTGGGGATGGTTATCTTGCACACTACCGTCAAATTGTGGACTTTCCCAAAATTTTCTTTTGATTATAGTGGGTTGGAAAACTTGGCTTTGGTTGTTCCCACTTAGGTTGTTCCCTTAGGGTGAGTACTTTTTCCCACTATGGTAGGCCTTTTAAAGGTGTTAACGAAGCATAAAATAGTGAGTCCAGCATTCTGGTCTCACCCAGTTAAGGGGAGAGCATAGGCCTATCACTTCAAGCACAAAAGACAAGGGGTTCTTTAACTTTCTAATTAAACTAGGTTCCTAATTTAATCAAAAGAAGATAATAAAAACTCTAGGCCCTGTCACATCATTAGTAGTTGCATAAGATTGTCTTTGACTAGCGTATTATGCACCTGCAAAACAAAAAACCTCAATTAGTTCTTGAAATTTTGATTTTTTTCCAAATTAACCAAATGTGCCAAAATACTCATCAAATGCACTAAAATACTATTCATATGTGCTAAAATAACTATTCAATGCACTAAAATAACAGCCAAGTGCGTTAAAAGAACAACTCTATGCGCTATAACAGATATTGAATGTGCTAAAATAATGATTGAAAGTGCTAAAAGACCCCCTGAATGCACTAAAAAAATTGTTGGATGCACTGAAATATTCTTTGGATGTGTCATAGCAAGTGTTAGATGTGCTAAAATTTGTTTCGTATGTGTCACAAGAACTCACGATCGCGCTAAAAGAAGTTCACGTCCAGAACCTGCAAAACAACTTTTCTAAAAAACATTGATAAAAGGGGGTCAAGCCCCACAGTGGGTGCCAAAATGTTGTCATGTGAATTGTTAGAGTTAGTAAATGAATAATAAAAACACACACAACCAATGAGACATATTACATTAAATATTTGAATCAAGGAATTAACCAAATTAAAACAAAACAAATCTCTAAAATCATTCCATTGTTCTCTATTCTCAAGGATTCTTTAAATCATTAGTGCTCCCAAATTTATATATGCACTATGACTGGTTTGGATGACAACCTAAGAAACAAGATGATGTAAGATGCAAGAATCTAATTCCTACATGAATTATAAACTATGTGATCGATGCCATGATGCTATGATATTAATGTTGTTGTGATAAAATATAGATTATATTATGATAATGATGCTAAATGCTATGGTGGAAATGTTGTATGAAAGCTAAGATGATATCTAAAAGGTAGCTATAAACTAAGACATGATTCTAAACTAGAATGATAAAATAATTCTAAATGCTAAATGCTAAACAATGCTAAATGCTCAATTACAAAATGATTCAAATGCTCCAATGTTATTCTTGCATATAGTAAGTTTACTAAAAGATAGGATGTAAAATGTTGTAGAATGGGTTTGTATTTATAGGATTTCCAAAGCATCTTGTGATATGGCAGCAATCAACAATCAAGATTTTAGCATGAGAGATGAACGGAGGAGATGAAAGAAGTTAGAAAGAATTATGGAAAATGTTCCCTTGACCAAGGGTGACATGCCAAATGTATGAGGGAATAAAATGTGTGAAAGAGCTAAGTGTCAAAATTTTGTTTTGGAATTTGTTGAGAATAATGTAATTTAAATATTAGACATATTTAAATACATGTGACACTTGAAAAATTTGTAGACATGTGCCTAAATTCAAATTGGGCATTTAAATTTAGTGAAAAGGTTATTAATTAAATAAAACAAACTATGTGAATTTGTTTATTTAATTAAATAGAACAATGTGATCTTAGAATGAATAATTAGAAGGTATGAACTATACAAATAAATTTGGAATCTATTTATAAGTAGATGAATTAAGAGTTTTATTAATTAAATAACCGGTATTTAATTAATTAATTGTCTTGACCGATTTTAGGTGTATACAGTACCCATGAGTGGCCAAATAAATACTTGGTTGAACAAGAGGGAAGAACAATGATAAATTTATGTGGACAAATTATCCTACAGTCAAATCAAACAAAAAAATTGAAATATGAATTGTGTGTTGTTCATCGACCCTTAAACTAATGCACCCATACATAGTGCTTTCAAGAGGTTCCTATCCATTGGTGCCACTACCAAGGGATAAGGAATAATCTTTGAGATAGGTAGTGGATGGTTTTTAACCATCCTTCATATAATAACAATGAGTTCTTGCAATACTATTTGAGGAAAGGGTAAGTGAACCAATCTGTGACACAATTTAGGTGTCAAATTGTAAAAATTTGCAAACAAATGCCAAAATTGGCTATTTGGTGCACGCCAAATTTAGCGAGCGAAATATTTGGTGCATGCCAAATGACTTGGAGTCATTTGGCATGCACCAAATTGAAAAGTAAAATAAAATCTCACAAAACATTTTTGAAACCCTCATTTGTTTTCAACCCACGGCTTGGCTTGGAGGATTGGAGGTCTGCAACTCGCACTCACCAAATATCATCCATTATTTGCATCGTTGGCTTGCTATCTTTCATGAGGATTCTGCCAACACGTCAGATACATCAAATATTGTGAAGAGGTGTGTATTTTTATTCAATTTATTTTGAATTTGATTTAGAATGCAAATTGAAATAGGTTTTTATAATAAAATTTTGTTCTAATTATCAGGGAATGAATCTCCACCTCAAAACTTTGAGAATTCACAGTCACCCCCTCAGGAAGAGCCTCCTATTCAAGAACAACCTGAAACCCCTCCATCAATTCATAGGCATCCTCAAGGAACACAAGAAAATATTCTAAATCAAATTGAAAACAATAAAAGAGATATTGAACAATTAATTGGAAGATTAATCAAGCATGTCGAAACCCACCCTTATAGGAGAGGGATTTCTAAATCATTGAAGTCAATTGTATCTCATGTAGGAGAAATGTGTGAGAAAATAATTTTTTGGTCAAATAAGAGGATGAGATGAGACAATATTATGCTAGAGGTTTGTCATATGCAGATGTTAAAAAACAAAAAATTAGAAAATTTGACTTGTGTGCCCTATTTATAGATCCAAAAACCAATGCACCTTTGTCTCATACATGCAGGAGGTTCCACATCCATTGGTGCCACCATGAGTTAATTAAAAATAAATTTTGGGAGTGGTGGTGGATGGTATTTGACCAACTTCCATGCAATAACCATGAGGTACCACAATACTTTTTGAGGAAACTGTATTGTGAGTTTATCCTCAATAAGATGCCAAATTATTTTGACATCTTAGACTTTCAGGGTAGAGGTGGGGGCTCCACACATGATAGACTTGTTGCACGATGTAATCCATAGTTGGCACCTTGGCCAAACCCATGGTGGAGCATGTCGTTGCTCCTTCCATTGTTAAGGATAGTGTACAGAGGTGGACACACTAGAGTCGATTGGCTCACTCACCCAGACCATTTTACAGTGTGTGAGGCCACTAGTAGAGCCTAGTGTGGAGGAAATGTGTAGGCCCCGAGCTCCACCCCACCATTGTGGCGCTTGTGGTGAAATTTGCATGTACGATCATCAGAGTGATCAGGATGTAGCTACACAACCTACATCAGTTGCAGATGCGATGGCTTTCATAGATGATTTGCTAAATGATACATTCAGCATTGACAATCAGGTAAAATTTAGCAAGTTCATTTAATGTTGTTTATTAAATTATATTTTGAAATTTAAGAATAAGTAAATTAGTAGAATTTTGATTTGATGAAATTTCAAGGTTGGAGTGTTCATGAGACGTACCCCATTCCTACAAACCCTTATTTTTTCTCAACATTGAGTCCACATGTATGCAACTAGTATTAAAGATATTATTATTGCATTTGAACAGTTGAATTTTATATTTGAATGTTTGTCTCATAACATGCTTTAGATTTCAAATAGTTTCTTGGTGGACCTTGGACCTCCACACCTCACAATTCATTTTCCTCAGGGCCCTCGAATTAGCCTTTATTTAATAATGGTGTTTGTAAAACAATGGTAGGCTAGTTTTATAATAATTTTCTGATTGCAGTCAGGGGTGAAAGTAAAACATTACATTGTATTCCTTGATCGTGTCACATTATCTTCTCCTAATTCACTTTTTGTTCCTTTATTCCTTCCTAATCCCATCCCATTAACATTTAATAGTTCATCCTACCATTTACTTTCATTTACCATTTGTAGATGTTGACATCAGACAGCCCTAGTGATGTTGGTGGCACGATGGACGTCGAAGTAGTTGCAGGAATAGCTAGTTTTGATCCATTGAGAGAGGTATGTAATAGATATATACGACATTTGCTCTATGGTCTATTATGGATTTTTCATGATGTGGCTTACTCTATCTTGATAGTTTTCTGAATTGGTTGTCCTCCAGTTCGTGGACATGTGTGATGTAAAATAGATAGTCCTCTGTATGTGGTAAAAGTGATTATATTTTGTTATGTCTTCGTTTCCACAATTCAATTGCTTATTAATATCTTTACATTTTATTCTGGAGTTGAGAGGCATAGAAACGAAGAGAGGAGGACTGATTGTGAAAGACCCGAGAACAATAGTCCATATTCCATTGATTTGAAATGACACGGGATCTATTTCCTTCCCCTAGAGGGAAATGGTTGTATTAGGGTTGTTTGTTGTATGCCTATGTGGCATTTTGGAACATATGTTTTGTTCAAGCAATATATACGTGACATTTTATGTCCATAATATGGCTCCTTTGTACTAAGCCTATATGGCTTTTTTGGATATATTCTATATACTTTATCAATACATATCATTGTATACCTTACGGATTTTTGATTAAAAAAATATTATTTTGCTATTGCCATTCTTGAATGATGTTATCATGCGTATTGTGTAAATCGTATGCTTGAATGTTGTAGGCATGGATTTTGTCTACATCTAATGCTTAATTAATTGTTGTCAATTGCTCAATAAGCTCTATCTAAAGTGTATTGTGTAAATAAGCTTCATTCCTGGTGGTTTGTATCCTTTGGAATGCTTCAATTACTTGTGCCTCACTTATTCACATGTATGCTTCACTTATTCACATGTATACTTCATGTATAGTGCATGTATTCATGTGTATGATTCCTACTTTGAATGCATAGCAGCATAAACCTTTTGGGGAAAATTTTGACAAACCAAAAGTATAAGAGTTTTTTAAAAAGTCGAGAAAAAATCATATTTAAAAAAATGTAAAAAATTGTAGAACAAGAGATAAAATCTATTTATTTTTTAAAATTAGCGTATTTCCACTTATATACCGAGATATAGAGCAAATAAAATAAATATTTTAACTAATGAATTATAAAATATTTTTTGTAGTTTCATTTCCATATTGTTGGTGTTTTATTGCATCTTTCAAAGTCAAACATTATTACACTACATATTTTAATAGCACTAGATGCTTATAGATGACAAAATTTCATTCAATATAGTTTTAAATCAACTAGTAGTTACGCAATTCTTCCACATTACATAACTAATAAGTAGGAGCATTTGTAATTTGCATTTATTATCACGACATTCTGAAACTAGATTTTGCTGATGTATTTTATCAAATAGTTCTTTCCTTGCCTATGTTACCTGAATTTTCATACGTGTCTACCAAGTACCGAATAGTTCATTTCCTTATTTCTATGGCTAAAAGCATAAAAAAAGTGCTTTCGAACAAGCTATGGATGCTTGGAAAAAATCTATCAAAAGCATAATAGCAAGCAATATTATAGACAAGGCAATGAATTGCTTGAAAAAAATGCGTGAAAGAAGTGTGGTCTCATGGTGATGGAATTCCATGACATGCAAATTGCTATGGATTTTCATGCCATTCCATCACCATGAGACCACATTTCTTTGAAGCATTTTTCCAAACAATTCATTACCTTGTCTATGCTACCACATTTTTCATACATGTTTACCAAATCATTTTACCAAAAAATTCACTGCCTTGTTGCTATGGCTAAAAGCCTAAAATAGGTGCTTGCAAAAAAGCTATGGATACTTGGAAAAAATCTATCAAAGCATAATAAGAAGCAATAACATAGACAAGTGATGTAGAGATAGGAGACCTAAACCCACTCAAAGTGTCAAATTTCCTTCAAGAGGCATCTAACAAGATTAAAAGGATCTATTGGACCAATCCAAACAACTCCCAAATTTTTAAATCAATCAGAGGTAGGATTTCCCACTTTCACCCTTGCAAACCTGGTAGTAGTGCAAACCCGTTTTTAGGCACTTAACTCCAAAACTTCCCAAAACACTTGAAAAAAAAAGGATGATTTAGACACCCATTACAAAACTACAAAACATATCTTAGCCTCCATATGACTCCTTTGGAACAAATTTGAGAAAACTGACTTTCTCAACGTTTTAGGCTTCCAAATAGGTCAATTTTACAAAGGACCCCCCTCTTAAACTCGTGAAAATTCTCTAAGAATTTAGGGAATAAATTGGAAGGTTAGAAAACCCCAAAATCCCCCATTATATTTCATTTGTACGGTCACCTCCACACCAAACCCAAAAACCCTTATTTTGTGCACTTTTGATGAGGGTTTATTGAAAAAGATAGTTCTAGGCCCTTCCCAAACTTTCCACCTGGTAAAACACCCTTGAATTCACCCCCACAAGCTTCAAATTTCATAAGATAACTTTTTCTAACACCCCATCATCAGGTTTAGGTCTATACCTATTAAATTCATGCATTTTCCAATGGAAATAACCCTAGGGACTCAGCGAAATCAATAAATACGCCTTCCCTGCAAAAACAAAGATGCATACATGTTTATTTCACCTATCTAAGGCTATCCACCAATTTATAGGATTATATAGTGGGTGGAAGGCTTAGAAACCCATTTTGTTCCCTTTCAAAACACCCAAAATAGGGTAAATGGGTAGTCCCAAAAAAATAAAGATTTCTCCCTTAATTTGCACGATTAAGACCTCAAATCTAAAGCATTAGAGAGCCAACACATGTACCTAAAACATATAAGAATTTTTATAACAAAGGAAATTTGTACGGGTCCGTACCAAGCCTTCAAAGTTTTGAAAAATAGGAAAAAAATTGTTGAGAACATTGTATTTCATGAAAACAAAACGTGTACAATCTTCAAACTACCTTCAACAACCTTGCATGAGCCATTTTTGAGGATTTTATAATGATTACATTCAAATCCAACTTCTCCAAACATCTAAACTATCAAGTAACAACTTTTCAAAGGAGGTAGTCATTAGTTTTTCCAATTTGTTGCATTTATGCAACTTACAAATTTGACATTTTTGTCCTTCTTACTCTTTATTATTTCCTAATCCCCTAGACCCTCTTAAATGACTTCCTATTATACTTACCTTGACAAAATTTTACCATCTTGACAAATTTTAACACGATTACAAGTTATGGCCAAATTATCAAATGAAAACCCCAAATCATTTTGGAAACATGAGAATGGTCTAAGTAGAATTTATTGAAACAAAAAAAAAAACTCAAACTCTCCCATCTTAACCATAATTCCATCCATGACCATTTAGTACCATATCAGGAGGCTTGGTGCTCCTGCACCAAGGCAGTGAACTATTCAAAAAAATGCCTCAAAGAAATGTGGTCTCAATGTGCTTGTCATGGCATTCCATCACCAAGAGAACACATTTCATTGAGTATTTTTTTCAAACAGTTTATTGCCTTGTCTATGCTACCACATTTTTCATACATTTCTACCAAATAATTATATCAATCAATTCGCTACCTTGGTGCTATGGCTAAAACTCTAAAATAGGTGCTTTCGAACAAGCTATATGGATGCTTGGAAAAAATCCATGAAAGCGTAATAGTAAGCAATAACATAGACAAGGTAGCGAACTATTTGAAAAAATGCCTCAAAGAAAAGGGGTCTCATGGTGATGGAATGCCATGACAATCAAATTCCCTAGATTTTCATGGCATTCCATCACCATGACATCACATTTCTTTGAGGAATTTTTTCAAATAGATTACTACCTTGTCTATGCTACCACATTTTTCATACATGTTTACCAAATCCTTTTATCAAACAGTTCACTATCTTGCTACTATGGCTAAGAGCCTACAACAAGTGCTTTTGGACAAGCGATGGATGCTTGGAAAAAATCTATCAAAGCATAATAGTAAGTGAAATCATAGACAAGGTAGTGAACTGGTAGTATGCGATGGATGCACCCATATTTTACAAATGAGGGGTGAGCTCAATTTATAGGCTCCTTGAATACAATTCAATGGCCAAGATTGATTTTGAATCAATGACCAAGATTACAAAATAAAACCATAATTAGGGTTTTTCACAATTAACTACCTCTTGACCAATGAGAAAATTACATTTGGGGACACTTGTCCTTCTACTAAATATAAACCAACAATAAAAAGTTGTTGCATTATGAAGTGTCAGGTTCATTGAACCTAGACATGCTAGCTTGGAACAATTTGATTGGTTGGAAGATGACGAGGCACCATCTCAATGTGTTGGATGTCCCCTTTGATCTTGGCCTAATGCGGACTTCAAGATATGTTTTCCATCTCC
>VDFB02081135.1:0-11569 GCA_007258455.2 Sequoia sempervirens
CGAGTCCTAAAGAGCTTGAAGAAACAAAATCCTTAGACTTGGAATTATAATTGTTTCCAAAAGTGTCCAAAAACACTTGATATAATAGAGAAATGATGTTATAATTCCAACTTCTCCTTTCTCCTTCCTTGCCTCCAAAAAAAATTGATTAATCTAAGGAATACAAAGACAACAAACAGGTTATCTGTCCAAAATGATCAAAAACAAAAAGCATATGTTAAAATAACTTGAAACTTAATCTTTTACCCCACCCCAATGACGTAGTTCAAAAAGGTCAACGATGTTGTATGGTGTCGCAGAGACTAACAGTGGCAGACTGTAGAAAAATAGTGAGCACATTTGCAGTGTTGTTTTGGCAATTGGCACAGTTTGGAGTTTAGCTGGCTAGTTGTTTGGAAAATGAGTCCAACATCGCAATTTGAGATTCAAATTTTTGGGTGGGAAGACTTCAGCGACGGAGTTTGGAGTTTGCAACATCACTATATGGCATCGTTGGACTCGTAGCGTGGTTGTATGGTGTCATTGGACTGATAGCGGCACAGTTTCCTATAGGCACAAAAATGTCAAGAAAACAAGTAGAATTTTGAAGAAAAATGTGTTAAAATCTTCAAGTCTTCTCTCCCTCTAGGCACCAAAATGTGAATGTCAATTATGACCGCACAAACACACAATTAGTTCAATATGCAAGTTAAATCCACATTCCCCATAGAATTCCTTTGAAATGCACAAGATAAGAAATGGAAATGAAGAACACAAACAAAAACAATCAAATCATATCTAATGTAAGCAAACTCTTAATCCCATGGGGGAATTGGTGCCATTTTGATGTGGAAAATGGCCCTTTCCCAATCCCTTGTAAGCTTTTTGACGACTTCATGAAGATTTGATGCTTCCTTGGAGAAATTCCTGCATAACCTAGCTATGAAACTTGAAAATGGATGAAGGATGGATGAGCAAATTAAAAATCTAAAGATAATGTCTTTGCATGAAGTTGTGGATCCAAAATCCAAATGAGAGCCTCTTATTTATAGATGAGAATGATGGAGAATGAGGAAAAAGGAATGAATTTGGGATTAATTATCAACCAATGGCCAAATGCCACTTGTCAAGATGTGAGTGGACAAAGGTGGAGCACATTTTGGTCATTGTGCAATTAAATGCAATTAGGTGGAAATTCAAAATTGATGAAATGACATGTTGGAGAGAGGAGAAAATGAAGTTAATGCCACTTGGCTCAAGGTAAAAGGACATGTAAGAGGGTTAAATTCTTTGTTGGATGTACAAACCCTTTTGGAGGGATTTTCAAATTTAGAGAATATTCCAACATTGATGCCTTTTTTAAAGTAATTGAGCATTTAATAAATCAAATAAACTGGTTTATTGAGAAAATTGCAAAATCTAGAGAATTTAGGTGATTAAGACTTAAATTAATCAAGATTTGATTAATTTAAAAGGAGATTAGTTGATTTGACCATTTTGACTTAGATTTTAGGATTAGTTTAAATCAAAATGAGAGGAATATGATTTAGACTTAATTAAATAAAGATTTTGATTTATTTAATTAAAAGGATATGATGTTACATTAAATCAAATAAGGATTAATTTATTTAACTTAATAGAATGACTTTAGAGATTTAATTAAATAGAGACTACACAATTAATTAAATAAAATTGATTTATTTAATTAACAAGAGGTGATGACTTAATTAGATAAATTTGATTTATTTAATTAAGGGAGATGATGTGATGAATTTAACTAAATAAGGATTGTTCAATTAAATGTCTTGCAAAGGGGATGATTCAGGACAAAGCGGTGTTAGTAATCAAGATCAAGTGTGAGCAGTAGATTTTCGATGTCTACATCATGTTTCTCTATTTCTCTTATTTCCTCATCAATAGGGTAATTTTTAGTTTCCACTGTTTGTGTTTTAGTCTTAGGCTTCTTCTTTTTAGAGGTACTTCTTGTATCATTAGCCACATTTTTACTAGACTCAGCAGATAATCATTTGCTTCTCCATAAAGGATGGGTTGTTTGAAAGGTTACTTTGGTTTGCCTCTTCCTCTTGCGAAGAGGCTCCTCCTCATCTCTGGAATGTATAATTTCTACATTTTCTGACTAACTTGGGGTTTCTAACACATCAGGTAAAAATTTTGGTGCTTCACCGCTAGGAGTTGTTGAGGTCTACTGAGATTCAGGAGCACCTAAAGCTTTAGAGGAGGGTTCTCCTAAAGACTGGTCTACTTGTTTGGATGACTCACCCTCCTCAAGAGGTCTATCAGACTCCACATTTTCAAACTTTTGTAGGAATTTTTTCCATTTCTTTTTTGGTTTCTTATAGAAATGGTACTTGCATATCAATTGTACAAGGTTGTGGTGTTTGAGTGGTCCTAAACCAGTTTTATACTTTTCTATCATGGTGGTGACTGAGTTATAAAAAAATGTTGGTAAATTGACCCTAAGAGAAGGGTCTTCAGTGCCATGGCACAAATGGATAAGTAGTTGGAAAGGGGGACCTACTATCGTTTCTACTTGTCTATCATAGGTAAAGTTTTTAATTATTCAAGCTACGGAAACTCTCCAGGGTTTCGGGATAGACATTATGTGAAAACCTTTGTTTTGTCCCCTAGTGCTTATAGTTATTACAGGCTGAGGCTCCCCTTCTCTATGGAACAA
Organism: Sequoia sempervirens; assembly: GCA_007258455.2. NCBI lineage: Eukaryota > Viridiplantae > Streptophyta > Pinopsida > Cupressales > Cupressaceae > Sequoia > Sequoia sempervirens. Next base: position 2,675 of record VDFB02081135.1, read on the forward strand.
TTATGCCATTCTTTGATAATTAATGTTGGTAGCTTCAATTAATTCCTCTATTCTCTAGACTAGAGAGACAAGAAATGATTTTTGGACTTACCCGAAAATGCTTGCCACACACCACAGTTGGTTTGTTGCAAAATTCTTTGCGAACTTTTTTACTAGCTGCTCGATATGCCCCTCAAACTTTTTCATAAATTCAAGCCACCCAACTTTTGAAACAGGCTTGCAATGTTGCCCAATGCTAACAATTTATCCACTAAGGTTGGTTCAGGCTTCTTCTTAGCTTCTCCCATTGTATACTTCCCTTGTTGCTCTACTAAATTTTGCAGAAATGTTGTGATGCTCAACTTGTTTAAACAACTAAATTGCAGATGGAGTGAAATGTAACTTTGATATAACCAATGGAAAGGAAATCAATTGTCTTACTTGAGCTTTACTGTATAATCATGATGGTTTTACATGAGAAATTGTGCAAATATTGTCGTACTACAAGCAATCATGCGATGGCATAATTTACTATATTTGGAAAAGTGGTGGTTTATGCCAATTAATTAATCTTTATTCAAAAATAATTACTACTTAAGTGAAAATTGTGCGTACCTTATGTCCTTCAATTAAATTGAACATCACTCACCTTTTGCTAACGTAACAAGATAGCTATGTGATTTGGCGAGGATGGCAGTGGATGATTATGACATGGATGGGACAACTACCTAGTGGTGAAGTTTATTATGACAAAAAAGTTGTCATAATAATTTTCATTTATTATGGAAGGATATGATAAATTAGGGAGAAATGATAATGATGAAAAGAATTGAATAATGGGCATGTGTAGAACTTTAGAAAAATCAAAGCATTTGCAAAAAAAAAAAAAATTACAAAAATCTGGAGCATCACTGAAAGATGCGGCCGGGGTGAAGGATGAAAAGTTTTGAAGCAAGTTGAAGATGCACCCAGAGTGAAAAAAGTGAAGTGGAAAGTTTCGGAGGATCATTGAGAGATGCCATCGAAACATAGCAACAAAGTTTCCATAGCATCATTGAAAGATGCAGTCGGAACATCAACCCAAAAAAATTTGGAGCATCGTCAAAAGATGCAGTTGGAGCAACAACCAAAATTTTTGGAGCATCGTCGAAAGATGCAGTTGGAGCAACAACCAAAATTTTTGGAGCATCGTTGAAAGATGTAGTTGGAGCAACAATCAAAATTTTTGGAGCATCATCAAAAGATACCGCTGGAAGGATGAAACAACAAAATTTTGGAGCATCATTGGAAGATGCAGCCAGAAAAAGGAAGAAAAGTATAGGATTTTGGACTTTGAATTTACGAAGCACCGCTAAGAGATGCACTAGAATGTAGGAACAAAACATGGAATGACACAAGTTAGCTGTACGAGTTTCAGAGCATAGCAGTAACCGAGCCAACAAGTTTTGGAGCACCGCAACAACCAAGCTAACAAGTTTCGGAGCACCGTAGCAAGATGCATCAGAATTTGTGTTTGCTGAAAAATGAAGTCCTACAAAATATAAATGAAATTTAGCCAAGTCCAAAGGATGAAGAATTTGAAAGGAATGCTCTGAAATAAATTTATCCACATGTTTTTTTTATATGTGCAACAAAAATAAAACTACATTGACTCTATCGTAGCAGAATCAATGCATTGGATTTCTCCCTGCATTTCTACCATTTTTGTAAATTCCTCTTTATTAACAGGTTTATGGTAGATGCGTAATCAATGTCCATTAACTAGGAGAGTTCAGGTATCACCATCAACAGGCTTCAACTGTACCACACCATTTGCAAATACCTCAAAAATTCCATATGGACTGAGCTAATGAGTTTTGAGTTTTCCTTGGTGATCCTTGTATCTGGAATTGAACAAAAGTGCCCAATCCCCATTATGGAATTCTCTCTCCTTGATATGCTTGTCATGGCAGACTTTGCGTTGTTGTTGCACTAGCTCATTTTGATGGACAACATCCGAACAAAGTTCACCCAACTCACTAAACTATAAAACTCTCTCTACTTAGGCTCGTTTAAGATCTATACCTAGCTCCATGGTTTTCCTAAGAGTTTGGAGTTAAAATTCAATGGGAAAGAGAGGTTTCTTCCCAAAAAATAACTCGTATGGACTATAACCAATAGTTGATTTCCACATGGTGTTATAAACCCAAATGGTTTCAAGTAGTTTCCTAGCCCAGTTTTTCCTTCCTGATGAAACTATTTTTGTTAAAATGGTTTCTAATTCCCTTAGTGACTTCAACCTGACCATTTGCCTGAGGGTGATAGGGTGAGGACTTCTTATGGCTCACCTAGAAATGATCGGTGAAGGCTAACAAAACCTTAGACATAAACTGGGGACCTTGATCTGTGATGATGTTCCTAGGGGCTCCAAATCTAAGGAAAATTTTATTGTAAAGAAAGTCAACTTCCTGTTCCTCCCTAGCAACTCGTAAATATTGAACCTCTACCCACCTATTCAGATAGTTGGTACATACCAAAATTTATTCTTTTCCTTGTGAAGGAGGGTCTATAGGATTGATAAAATCCAATCCCCATTTTTAAAATGGTTCAAGGACTACCTGAGGTTGCAAGGGCATTTCATTTGATGCATTTGGCCTTCCTACCCTTTGAAATTCATCACATCTGTGAAAATATTTTTTGATATCCTTATGCATAGAAGGCCAGTAATATCCTACACCTAAAATCTTATGGGTTGTCCTCTAAGTAGAATAATGCCCTCTAGAAGGATCATCATGGCAAGCTCTAAGGATACTATAGGTTTCATCTACCCTAACACAACATTGTAGGACCATATCAGGTCTACATCAAAATATGATCCCATTAATCCATTTGAAAGGGACACTTTCTCTAACAAGTTGTTTCTTTTGTTTTGATGTAAAATGAGGTGGTACTTCCGAGGTGGCTAAGTAGTTGGCAATATCGGCAAACCAAGGAGTTTTAGTAGAGATGGAAAATAGATTCTCCTCTGGGAACTCATCCTGTACTAGAGCACAATCACCATCATCTTGTTTAATTTGGGATAAGAAGTCCATAACTACATTGAACTTCCCTGGTCTGTCAATAATTGTTACGTTGAATTCCTAGAGGAGGAGCAACCACCTGATTGTCCTCCCATTCACTACAAGTTTGTTCATGAGGTATTTGATGGTTGAGTGGTCTGTGTACACTATTACTTTGTATCCTATGATGTAGTGTCAAAATTTCTTAATTGCATGTACTACAACTAAGAATTCTTTCTCTGTTGTGGTATAATTCCTTTCTGTTGGAGTCAAATTCTTACTAATGAAATATATGTCATACTTTCCCCCATTGTCATCTTCTTGTCCTAATACCACTCCAATAGCATTATCAGATGCATCAACATAAATATGGAATAGAAGGTTCCAATTAGGCCCCAAAGAATAATAGCATAAATGAGTTTCTCCTTGATGATTTCAAATAATGATTGACACTTAGGAGTCCAGATGAACTCTACATTCTTCTAGAGAAGGGAAAACATAGGGGCTGTAATCTTGCTGAAGTTTTCTATAAATCTTCGATAGTACCCAGTGTGCCCTAAGAAACTTCTAACATCAGTATGGGTTTTTGGGGTCACAAGTTGTTGTATTACTCCAATTTTCTTAGGATCAACTTTTATCCCTTCAGCTAAGATATGGTGTCCCAACACTATTCCTTGCTCTACCATTATCAGACATTTTTTGTGGCTTAAGGAAAAATGATGATCCTAACATTGCTTCAACACTTTGTCTAAACTTTGGAGGGATTCATCAAAGGTTGAACCATAAACAATGAAGTTTTCCATATAAACTTCTACACACTCGTTCACTAGTTCAACAAATATGGCCAAGATATCTCTTTAGAATGTTGCAGGAGCATTACATAGCCATAATGGAAGAACTTGATATGCAAATGTTCCCCAGGGGCAAGTAAAATTCATTTTATCCTTGTCTTCTACTGCTACCTGTATATGATTGTAACCACTAAATCCGCCCATAAATGAGAAATATTTTCTCCCAGCCAAGTTATCCAAAACCTGGTCTACAAATGGTAGGGGGAAATAATATTGGTGTGTTGCTTTATTAAGTTCCCTATAGTCTACACACACTCTCCACTTCCCATTTTTCTTTGGAACCATGACCAAAGGTGACACCCATTTATTGTCAAAAATGGGATAAATAAACCCCACTTGTAGGAGTTTCTCAATTTCAGTTTTAATGATATCCTTCAAGGCAGGATCAAGTCTCCATTGTGGTTGGCGAACAGGTCGAACATTCTCAATATAGATATGGTGAGTACACACACTTGGGTGTATTCCTCTCATATTTGTGTAGTCCCAAGCAAAATCTTTAGATCTATTTACCAGGATATCAAACAATTTGTGTTCTTTCAACTCATTCAACTAGCTATTAATGTTCAAAGTTTTTCCTGGTAGCAACATAATGGTTTTAACACCCGGATGGTTAGATGTGACAATGTACATTGGCCTTGTCAAAGTGTTGAGGGGACAACTATGAGGTATGGTTCTATGAAGTCTGGCAATGTTTACAAAGAAATGATACTTTCTTGGAACTAAATTTGCTAAAGGACAAGGTAATCCCATGAAACTGGTATTATCAAATTCAGTGTGGTCTATGTTGATTGGTTGTCCTAGGATCTCTTCTACGTCCAACATCTCCTCATCACTCGAATCCATGGTAAGATTTTCCATGTATTCCAATTCATCCTCTAATTGTTCACCATGTTGTTTGATGACTACCATGGCCAGAGAAGCTAAATTTTCTTGTCCGTTGGGACCTTCTGGTTCATTAACCCATACTTTATCAATTTTAGTAGGCTTGGCGGGAGGATACAAGAATAAATGTTTGCTATTAGGACCATGTGAAATGGTCATTCCTCCCTCTCTACAATCAATTTTGGTTGCAACAGTCGCTAGCCATGGTCTTCCAAGAATGATTGGATAACTGTATTTGGGTGTAACGAATAGAATTATTTTAAAATCCATTAGATATTCCCATCCATCAACCTTAACTAGAACATTTTCAATGACGCCCTTAGGAATTGCTACGGATTGGTTTGCCATTTGCAAGATTGTAGTTGTGGGATGTAAATCAATAAGTCCCAACTTTTCCATTACATTAACAGTCATTACGTTAATGGCTACTCCAAGGTCCACTAAAGCATTAGGTACTGCTACCTCATTGATTGTTACGGTTATAAGTGGACTACCTTGGTCATCATATTTTGGAGCACTAGTCTTTCTAGCCAAAAAGTCAGCTAGATAACCATTTATGTGGATAGTATTGATCCGTTTTGGTTTCCTCCCTAGAGTTTTGATACACAATTGTTTGATTAGTTGGTTTAACTTAGGAACCTCCTTAATTGCTTGTAGCAAAGGAACCTCAATCTACAACTATTTGATTTCTTGTATCAGCGCAATTTGGGTGGAAGTAGACATTTCTAGAGTATCTTTCATAGTGATTGGTTTTAGACGCTCCAAAAAAGGCACTTTAGTTTTATCTTTAGGAGTTGAATCCTTTAAAGGATTAGTTGGAGACTAACCCCCCTCCTCCTGAGGTAGGTTGGAAGCTTCGACTGAAGATGCCAAAATGGTCTTATTTTGAGTAGTTTATGGGGCTTTCTCTACGAATGTGGGAGTTTTTTTAGTTGTCTCAGCAGATTCCTTGATAGGATCATCTATAATTTCTTCAATAGTTGGTTGCAAAAGTGTTTTTCCATATCTTGATTGCAAGTTTCCACAATGTATAGTGTTAAGTCCAATAAAATTGTCTTGTTATGTGGAATACACTAGAGTATTATGACGATTGTTCTTTGGGTTTGGAATAGGTTGCGCCAGAAGTTGTGGTTGGTTAACTTGCTCATTTTGTTGAGTGTTCTAGGGAGCTATTAAAATATTATGTTGTTGATTAAGCATTCTTCTAGGACTAGTATAAAACTGATTTTGAGGTTGATTACATTGAGGAGTAGGATTTTGAGGATACCACTATTGTCGAGTCTAGTTAGGCCATTGAGGGTTTCCCTAGGACTGATTTTCCCATTCAGGTGGTCCCCAAGGATAATTTCCCCAATCAGGTGGTGCTTGAGGTGATGCCTGAGGCCAAGGTGTTGCCCATTGATTATTAGTCCAATTGTTTTGAGGCCTTCAAGAAGGGTTTGAGGTTTGGCCATAAGAAAAATTCCCTCTAGTTCTTTGATTTACTAGGTTGATCTCTTCCACAACTAGAGATGTTCTTTTCTTAAAATTCTTGATGGAATTCAAAATATCACATTGGTCAGTAGGATGGCTCTTGTCACAAACTTGACAAACATCAATTTTGTCAACTTTTTCCAAAGGGCGTTCCCTTAAAAGATGTTTATTTTGACACCTAGGGTAGTAGATGGACATGGTCTCAATATTTCATGTATTAGTCTATATTCCATCTAACATGGTGTTTAACTAAACTAGAATGTCAGTTTTAAGATTGGCTATCTCCTCGTGTAGTTTTCCTATTTCGTTGGAACCTTTAAAGAGAGTAGACTTTTAGATACCTCCTTAGGTACAAGAGAAATTTTGACATAATTTAGTGATATCATCAAGTCCCAGTTGGGACACGTCTCCTTTTCCCATTAAATCCAAGCTCCTTTAAGCATCTTCATCAAGACCTTTAAGAAATAAGGTCTTCATAATCTTCAAACTTATGGCTTCTCCACCACACCATTTAGATAAGAAGATAAACCTATCAAGGTAATCTTCTAGACTTTCGTCTTCATTTTGCCTTATGTTGAACAATTCTTCTTTCCTATCACTGACCCTACAGTAACTCTGGTATTTTTCCAAAAAAATAGACTCCATTTCATCCTAGGAGTTATTGACCGTGAAGCTAATCCCATGAACCAACGCCTTGTTGAGTCTTTTAGAGTAGAGGGAAAAAGCTTTAGTTTCTAGTTATCATTCTTGTAGTCATATGTCTGACACAAGACTTTAAACTCAAATAGAAACTGGTAAGGGTCTTCAGAAGGAAAACCTCATAAGGTTGGCAAGAAGTTTGGCGAGTGTATAAGAGTGAATTTTCACCCCATGTGCAAATCTCCTTTTTTTCCTTTATCCACCTTAGAAAACCAAGATTGGAGGCTTAATTCCACCTAAGCCCACTACTTGCATCCCACTTGGTGCCTATTTTGAGCATCGATGGAGACGTTTCTGTCAGGGACGCCTGTGCGACACGCTTACATCCTTGGAAAATTCTTGTGGTTGAACCTACAAAGGTTTTACACTTCTCATTAGAGGTGAATTTGTAACACCCCCTTCGGCTGACCGGCCCGAATATGGTTGTTTTTCTCAATCCTTCCTTCAAATTCATCCCCTCAACATTCAATTCAACTTCTACACAACTCTTCACTGGATCAAGCATCCATTCTTACACTCTCACACTCACTTTCAAGCTCTCAAGCAACATTCCAAGAATTCCATTATAGCCAAAGCAACACTCAATCACTTCGGTAGAGCAAGTTTGGGACCACACCATTGCAGCAGAGGCTCGAGTACTCTCATTTTCTCCCCCAAGCAGCCTTGAGTTCTCTTGGTGGAGGTGGTAAGCTTCCCTCTTCTCTCCTCTATCACTTGGTTAAGTAGCACAACACTATTTTGTAGTGATTTTTTGTTCTTTATTACATGATTTCCTTTATTTTGTTTGCTTGGTTGTCTGTGGAGGTGGAAACACCTAAACGAGGGTCTGACTGAGGTAGACCCCTATACAACCACCCAACATTTTCCCTCTTTCTGTGTGTAGGTGTGCGTGTTTCTCAGAGAACCAACTAGCGAACAAGTTCCTTGGCGAGATTCTCCTTATTCTTGTCACTCTTGCATATTTACTTTATAATATTAGAGAGTATTTCATTTATTTAATCGCATCATTCTGGCCCTTTAGTTAGTCAACTGGGTCATTAGCTAGTTTTGTTGGTTTGACCTCGTCTTCATTATTGTCTGGCCGTACGGATGACATCACACCTTTGAGATGACAATGCGCCACACTAACATCCAAAGATCACACTTCTATCCTCAAACAAAGAGCTTTCTAAGGCATAGTGTTAGACCTAAAAACTGGCTTGCCTAGCCTCTTCCTATTTTTTGGGTCTACAGAGTGACTAAGAGGCCTTATGGTCCTCGTTACTCTAGCCTTACATCCCCTTACATTACACTCAACTGAGGTAAGTTAGGGCAACCTCTCACATCTTGGCCCTCCATGGCCTAAAGTCTTGCATGTGGTGGTCCCCCTCTCTTACATTTTTGGTGAACCCAACGTGAACCAACATTTTTTCATCTGTTGGTGTTGGAGCTTCCCTCAGGTACTATGTGATTGTTGTGCTCTTGAGTGTTGTGAATGTTTATGAGCATCACAACCCAATCCACAACTTTTTGGTATATCATTAAGAGAAGTATATGACACCTTTCGATGGAAAGGATGAAGGTCTCTATTAGGCTAACTACAGGCCTTTTTTCTAGTCCTATTGTTAGTGTAGTCACACAGGAATAGTTGTCGAGGAATGAGATGGGGTTCATTGACGAAACTAACCACATTCACACTCCTCCTACGTCTCCTAGGCCATCACTAGTGGACGAACATGAGGCCATTCAGATCCCTACAAAATATGTGTCCACCCTTGCTAAAGGATTGGACGATTTAGAAAACCACTTGGAAAGAAATCTAAAGATGGCTAGAGCCACTCAGGTTGTTATTGAGTTGAAACAGATGATGGATAAATATCAAATAGGTATAGAGCTTCTAAGTAGTCTCCTTGGCCTTGTTGACTCGTGCGCTCCTTCGAGCAACCCTAGTTTTGCACAAGGAGTCACTTTCAAAGAGTGTGAAGAAAAGTTAG
>VDFB02081136.1:0-40221 GCA_007258455.2 Sequoia sempervirens
CTAGCCATACACATCACACAATTGACTTTTAATCTTAGCCATCAAATCATATCAACTCTTGCCTATAAATCTAGCCTTTCAAAGGCCACTTGAGATCAATCTTCTTCTATTATCATCACTCTGCCAAAATTTCCCCCAATCTTCTCATCTATCATCTCCATATTATTGTTATGCTGTGAAAATGAGCAATCAACATCAACATATCAAATCATTCAATCCTTCAAAATATTGAACGCTAATGTGAGGTGGAGAAGAGCAATGGAGATAAATCAAATCTACCTTGGAGATCGGTTTTCTTTGTTTTCTTATTTTCATTTCATGCTAGTTTTTGCTCTATTGTGCTTGTCAGGGTTTCATTATAATTTGTTTATGCATTTTCCCTAAGATAATTTTCCCTAAATATAATGGCTAGAGACAAAAAGAGGAGAAAAAGTACTCTCATTGATTCCATCAGAGTGCAGGAAGAGAGGTATAAGGAACTTGCTGAGGAGAATGAGCAAATTCAGTTGTCATTGCAAGAGGTATTCATTTCACTAGAAGATACATATTCAACATTGACTAACCAAGGTAGTAATATAGGTGGATTACAAAATTAGTTACAACATTGTGAAGTGCTTTGCCAAGAATTATCAGAAGCTAAAAATACAATCCAATGTCTGGAGGGTTTGTTTGAGGAAACTAAGTCATGTCTTCAAGACAAGGAAAACATGAAATCCGAGTTTGAGACTTCAGTTGCACAATTTAGTGATAAAATATTAGTTGTTGAAGCCATATTTCCAGAGAATGTCAAAGATGCAAATAATGCAGCAAGGTCAAAGGAGGATCAAATTTTAGAAATGAATTCTAAGTTTGACAGGTAAGTTGAAATTGAAGATCTTTACAATGAATTCAGGAGACCTAAGGTAAAAATGAGACATGCATTAGAATTTTTGAAATATGTGTAGGGAAGTTTAGAGGATGTGAAGCAAGACTCTACATATCAGATTAGCAAGTTGCAAGGGGTCCAAGATGGAACACATTGACAAGGCCTTAATTGGTGCAAACAAGGAGCTAGCTTTATACAATGGACAATGCACTTCTTTGGAGAAAATGTTGAGTATCAAAGATGAGACTTCGTGGGAAAAAGAAAGAGATATATTCTTTACAAATAGACATTTCACCACAAGTTGAGGTGACTGGATAGTTGCAATTGGAGTTGTAGACCTCCTCTTCGATGGAACTGAGTTTCTCTTCTTTCCCTTGGGAGTATGATATAGGAGCATCACTCAAACATGTGTTTTTGATACTTTGTTTTGATGATAAGTGTCATGTGAGTTGGTTCATATTTGGGAGGTCCATTGGGATCATAAATCCAATGGTTTAGATAGTTTGAATAGGCTAGAAATTCAAATTGTGATTTTCCAGCCAAAAGTGCAATTTTGAATTCTAGGTGATGTTTTGGCTTGCTCCAAGGTTGGGAGTTTTTTCTCAACACTTGGTTTTCATTTTTTTGAGTTTAATATGGTCTGGAAGACCATGGTTGTCCTTGTAAAGTTCCTTTTTTTGATGTTTTGTTACAATGTCTAAGTTGAAAGTTGCAAAAAAGGGCAAAAATGTCAAGTTTAATGACATGGATATTAGGGTTATTGATGAGGAATTACTTATACTCAACTTGTAACTATTTTTTGAGGCTCTTTGATGTTGAATCAATGAAAATATATGCTCTAAGAAGTTGTGGGAGCAAGATTGCATGAAATATGCCCTGTTTGACAATTTTATGACAATTTTTTGAAAAAAATAGAAAAAACATATTGGTATGGACTTGTATAGCATAGTTTTAGATCTGTGATTGCGTGGGATAATAATGGCATGTCTTAAGGTTAAAATATAGGTGTTTTGAAGTGATTTCATTAATTTTTGCTCAAGTTATGGCAAAAACAATGCTCACTGCCCTGTTAAAAAACTAGGGTTTCGCATTCGGCTTCGTAACCATATTTTTAATTCAATTATTGAAAAAAATTATAGAATTTGGTACATAAAATTTTGTAGGTCTTCCTTTAATGCATGTTTCCTCAAAGAAATTTGTCATTTTTTATTTTGTAGAGATTTTATGAACAATGCATAATGACCTAATAACGAAAGGCAATGGGATTGTTAAACTCTTCTTGCAGTTTTGTTAGAAAGGCCCATTGTTTTGAGTTAAACCCTATCGAGTAGGGTTGGGAGGGAGGCCTATAAAAGTGTACAGGATCAAAAGTATCTCAAAACAAGTGAATTTTTACTACCTTTTTAAAGGAATGTGGAGAAAAAGGGAAAATGGTTTGAAGAGCAGGTTTGGCAGAGATTGTTATTTTCACCCGTTGAAAGTCAGGAGAAGATCTTCGTGAACACGTTGTTGGTGTGAGAGCCCGGGTTTTCATTATTCTTTTATAGTCATTGTTTGTGAGTTTGTTTAAAATGCATCCATATTAGCAAAGGAAAGAAGATTGAAGATTAAAATCATAAAATCTTTGGTGGAGATTTGAGAACCTATATAGAATGTCGAAAGAAAAAAGTCATTGGGATTAGAGGAAAAGAAATCCCAAACACTTTAAAATATATTGTAAGGAGAAAAAGATGAAAAAGTAATTTTGATGAGAATTTTGACAAGTCTTCTTAGGATAATGTAGGAAGTGGATTTATCATATCCTTGAAAACACATGTATGTGAGGGTGAGTAGATGAATGATTCTAGAGATTCCTTCCATATAAATCCTATTGAGAGTGGTTTTTAATAAATGGGAAGTATGATGGTGCAAAGGTGTACCTTAATAACTCTTGCCTTAGTATTTTTGGCCATGGAATATTTTTTATTTGATTTCCTAATGAAAGAGTGGAGGGAATCAATGGAGTTTCACAACTTACTCGATCGACTTAAGACCTCTCATCTTTATGCTAGTTGAAATATGTGGGTGTGTAGGTTATCTTTGGAAGTCAAGGTTGTAAGATGGTTAAGAAGCTATGGTGCTCATGAAAGGAGTTCACATTGGTACTCTATTTTAGAATCATGTCAACATGGTATAGTGCAATATTTATTCAATAGGTGTGGTGAAGAAACTTTTATAGTGTATATCTTTATCATTACAACTTGCAACAAAGAGATATATTGTTTCAAGCTATGATAACCATGCATTTGAGTACCTAAGCATGCTCTTTCCTCAGAGGTTAATTTACCTTCCTAAAAGATAATGATATGACACCAAAATACATACCATATTAGTGAGAAGGGCCTATGAACCTTGAAAAATAATATTATCAAGGGGATTATATATTATTGTCTTGAATTTGAATTTTGTGAATATTACATATATGGAAAGAAAAACCATGTTAAATTTTACTCTAGTTATTATAATTTTTTTGTCTATTGGTTCTTATTCATTTGATATATTTGTTCCTATATATGTTCTTTGTTAACATATTTATATCTTGTATCATTTATTTATGATTGTTCTAGGAAGACATGAGTATATTTTCTTATAGTAAATCTAGGGTCTTTAGTTGATTTAGGGAGTTTAAGGATCTCTTGAAAAATAATATTAGTAGAAATATTAATGTTTTAAGGATTGAAAATGGTGGTGATTTTTTTCCATAAAAAGGCATGAAGCCTATAGATATTTTATTTATATAATATAGTAGATACATAAATTTTACAATTCAAAATATGATCAAACAGTGATCAGTATGATGCTCAAAATTACAGTATGATCAAACATAGATTTGCAAATAAAAAACTAATCAGACAAGATCATTTTGATGGACAATTTTGTCAAATGATCAAGCATAATTTGGCAACAAAAATTGATCATCCAGTAGTCATTGTGTTGTGCAGGGCTTATCATATTTTCAAAAACCAGCTTGATCTGGTATATCCTTTTCTTTTTGATGATGCTAGCTTCATTTTTGCAAAACATAAAACATGCCATGCCTAAAGGAGTTGGTTATGATTGTCAACCAAAATTCTTCTGCAATCAGCGTGTAGAAGCCCATAGCCTAGTGGATGATAGTGTAGAAGAACAACAAAACTACAATACATAACACCCTATGCCATGATACTATTCCTCCATCTGGTCAATTTCAATAGAGTTTTCACCCTGCTGTTCTTGCCTTTCCATATCATTCTACAAATTTTTTCGTCACATTTATATCTGGTACTAGCATTCTCAGTGGAGGTTGGTTTACTAGAGAAACATCTCGCAAACAAGTATGCACAAGTAGAAAAGGAATAAAGATATTTTTATTTGAAGCTTGCAATTGTATCTCCCCCAATTTCATGACTGTTTCTACTCAAATACCTATTTAGGAAACTAGGAGTATTTAGTTCAAATGAGAGCTTCAAAGAATAATATGTTCATACAAATTCCATTTTATGTAGGAGGAAATGGCACAAGAATAAACCACCCACATAGCCTTCCCCATTCCAAAGATCATGGACTTGAATGTTTTGCAGCAAAGCATTGTTTTCTAGGAAAACACTATTAATAACTTTCATTATAATTGTTTTCACTGATTCAAAGCATTGGAGGAAATCTAGAAGATTTGAAATGAAAATTGAGACTAGGCTAGATGGAAAGATTAACCTTCGTGCTTGAGGGTGAAGAATTTCTGCCCCAATTATGCACTTGATGAACTTGTACATGTTGGGATATTACACCTTGAATGCCAACTGTAATTGTCCTCAACCCAAGCAACCTAAGAATGGTTGCTCCCATGTCGAGACAAGAAATGAAACCCTATAGTTTCTAGGATAGTATTCCATCTTGCTCTTTTGTTCATAATTCCACATGTCGAATTTCTCTGTTGTCGAAGTTGTCTTTCCCAAACCATAACCTTGATTTTGTTGTTGCAGAGGATGCCATTTGAAGAAAAACTATCACCAACGCTAGCTATTCCCTTTCAATTCTAAGTCGACTCTGAACTAACGAATTCCCTTCATAGCACACACCTCTGCTATTGCAGAAAAAGGTCTTCGTCACAACAATTTACTGACAAGAAACACCCAAAATTATACTATTATTGACGTTGCTCTTTACAAAGCCGAGCCTTGTCAGAACTCTGACGGTGTCACATAGAACGCTCTATAAAACACTAGATTTCTAAAAAGATTCTAGAGAGAATGGAAAAATGAATGCTGCTATCCCAATTATAATTCCTTTTACATGCTTAGGCGCAAAAATTTGGACAGTATAATTATTTCATTTTATTCCTATTGTTAGTTCATAATTAAATCCATTGGGGGAGGCATGTATTTCCCTGATAACACACTAAACAAAGCACATGTGATGATAATTACAAAAACCGCCTTTACAAAGAACCTGCATCAAAAATAAAGAGGGTTAATATTGAATAAATTGGCAGCTTGCATAGTTGTTCCTCACGTACCATGCTTAGGTAATTCCCCACATGAAATGTGTCCTCTATACGACTAAGATTCCCCTCTGGATTTGTCCACAAGCTCTCAACTGATTAATCTTATTGTAATAATAAAAATCTATGATACTTTGTAATGCTAGAGTTGTTATAGTTATGTGAGGACATCTATAATAATTCTTGTAGATGTCTCTTCACATGTGCATCAGGATCAAAAACTTAGGTAATACAAATATTTCAAAACAATTGCAAGGCATCATATCACTACACCTTCTTTCACCAGAATAGCTACCAATTCCTCTTGTAATTTTTTAGGATTAATGTCTGTAGTGTAGAAAAATGTATCCCTTTACATTTTCTCACTTGTTTGGGCCCTCCTAATTAAAATGAACTTAATAATACCTTAATTTAGCGCTTTATAATGTATCTCCTTACATGTTCACACTTATTTGGGATTTATTAATTAATTTGGACTTAAATTTTCCTTAATTTAGTATTGTAAAATGTATTTATTTACATTTTCACACTTATTTAGGCCCCCTTTAATTAATTGATCTTAATTTGGCCTTAATAAGCCCTACAATTCATTTACAAGCCCATTAAATTACATTTTATGAAGGGGAAACTTGACATCAATTAATGCCAATACATAACACTTTGCATTGAGCAATGTGTGTTCCAGAATTTTGGTCCTCCCTAAGCCTTGAAACCCATTTTTAAATGTGTTTTTGGAAGTATTTTTATGATCCTAAATTCAAATGTCAAAGGTCAGCTTGTAATGTTTGAATTTCAAGAAATTAAGGATAAATGACTATAAATAAAAGGTTATTTCATCAATTCAAAACACCTAGCAAGAGGTGAACTTTACAAGAGCCAAGATTATTGTCAAGAGAATTCAGATAATATTTCTTCATCATTTTTTGAAATATTCAAGATCTCAAGTATCATGTCAACGTCTTTTGAAATTATGCATGTTTTTGGAGCTCACATTGTGATGTAGGTTTCAAGATCTAATCTAAGCATTCAAGTCAAAGATTCAAAGAAATATTCAAGCACCAAGATCCACATCCATTGAAGCCATTTCATGCAATATCAACATCAATATTTCATTCCTTCAAAGGTTCATTCAAGGGTTTGGTGAGTTGTGACATTGAGTTGTTCATTCATCATTCCTTTCATGCTATTTTATTTCATTTCAAGGTTTAATTAACAAAAAGGGGTTTGAATAAGGAAAAACCCCATTCACCAAAAAGAAACATTTCCCCCTCTCTTTGTGTGTTGTAGATTTGTAGGTTGAAGAAAAGTTGAAGGTCTCAAAGTTGGAAAATTGCAAAGTTGCATTTGTTGTCATCTCACGGAAACTTAGATCCCATATTTAGTTCCAACTATCTAACTATGAAACCTAGGAATCTAGTAGTGTAGACACATGAGCAAAGGACCCAAAAATCAATTTTAAAAATCCCTACAAATGAGCCATTCACCATAGGGAAAATGAGTCCTCAAAAAACTTCTAAAAATAGTGTTTTTTGAGAGGTACACATTATTTTACATTCTTAGATCTTCCAGAAGCTTTACTGTTTATGATAGTATTATGTTTCATCTACAAAACCCACTTTTTACATGTCTTAAATGAGTGCATTTGGTATTTTTAATATTTCTCCCAAAACCCTTGTTCAATCATTTCTGTCAGGACACTTTGCGACTGTTTTTGAGATCAATTTTAAGTGTCCTCCACTCATCCGATTTATGTAAAATAAATTATTTCTAGTAGCTCTATGTTTAATCTACTCAGATCTAGTCTTATATTTCAGTTTTGAGTTGATTTTCTATTTTTAGTGTCTCCCAAAAGTGTTGTTTGACCTAGACCCCCATCCTAACACAAAAAGAGAAATTGCAAGATTCCCCAAAGAATTCACTCACCTAAGGGTTGAAAGTGGATTTTAACTTGAGGGATCTCATTTATTGAATGAAATAGAAGAATAGGTAGGTTCATTCACCCTATTTTCCCTTTCTATTTATAGTAATTTTGGTGAAACATTCCAAATTTAGTATAAAGCCCTATGTGTTTGAACCCTAACCTATTTTTCTATGTTTCAGTGTCATGGGTAATTTATTCTTCCTTTTGCTCACATCCTATATTTTCCATACAATTTTGTAGAGTTTGATAATTTTTTAAGAATAATGACATCAAAAGACATAATAAAACTCCCTATATCCCTAAATAGAATGGAGTTGTAGAATGCATGAACATGATTTTTATGGAGAGGGCTAAGAGTATGATTAATAGGGATATCTTGGAAGATAAATATTATGAAGAAACAACTGCTTTATATGTTACTTGATTAGTAGGTATTCTACACCAAATCTTGTGGAGAAATTTCCCATGGAGGCTTGGGCAAGAAAAAATTACATTTCAACATCTTTGTACATTTGGTTGTAAGGCATATACTCACATGCCTAGGGAGTAGTCAAAATTGGATAATAAGGTAGTAAAGTATATCTTCATTAACTATGGTGTTAATTGAAAGGGTTACACGATTTATTATCATATGGTCAAGAGATTTATACAATTAGAATATGATCTATTTAGAGAGATTAAGCTTTCTGATATTGTTGTGTAGTCAAAGGAGGATAAAAATTCAATTGTATAACTACAACCTAAGATTGAGAATTATAGACCAAAAGATGAACTAGTGCCTCATGATGGATCTAACGAGGAGGAGATACTAGAGAGTTTGAAAGAAGTAGAACCTCCACCTCAAAATTTGAGGAGGTCCACTTAGAAAAAGACATAGCCACAAAGGTACAACCTTCCCAATTTTAAATATATTTTTACCTTTCTTACTAACACATGCACATAGAATAGTAAAAAAGGTAATGGAAATGGATGGTTATGAGTCTTGGAGATTAGTTATGGATGAGGAGATGGATATACTTAGAAAAATGATGCATGTGACTTGGATGGATTTATTGAAGGACATAACTCCATTAATTACAAATGGGTGTTAAATAGAAGTTTGGATCTTATAGTAACATTGAGAAGTATAAATCATGACTAGTTAATAAAGGTTATTTTTAGGTTGAGGGAATATATTTTGGGTGATATTTTCTCCTATATTCCAAATTTGATATCTATTATAATCCCTTTAGCTTGGATGAATGTGACAAATTTATTGAATGATTTAGAAGAGAGGATTTACATATCATAGCCAAAGAACTACATTGAGAAGTGTATGAAAACCTTGGTTTGTTAGTTAACTAAAATCCTCTACATTTTTTTTAAATAACAATTTAGATGAAATAATAAAAATATTAAAATATAAATATTTAATTCAATTATGATGTGATTAAACCAATAAATGTATATCAATGAAAATAATGGAGAAGTAATATAAAAAATCAAGAAACTCATAAAATTGAAACCGTAACACTATATATATGTGGAGAAACCTTGTAGGAAAAAAGTCCACTTGAAAGAGACCTAATTTTGAATTATTCTAAATTTAATATAGCAGAATGATACAATCCACTTATCCCTTTGACAATAGTTTGATAACACAATAGTACCTAGAAAAGAACATTACTCTCCACTATCCTATGCATCCAATCTATGAAAAATTTAAAGATAATATAACATCAAGTGGTATTCAAAACTATGAGCCAAAGAAAAAATTGAACACCCTTGTGGTCATTTTCAAGCATCTTAGAATAATAACTCCTCTTACACCCCTTCCACCCTTACACCATAAATTTCATTTATCTTCTGTAATAATGTCAAATTAACCAAGATCCTAATCTTGGGCACTCCACGAGTGAATTCAATATTTGTGTAATAAACACCAAATTATGAAGATACTTTGGGATATGGTGCCACTTTTGGGTCCTTATTTTTGGAAATGGTTTTGACAAACATTGTTTATTTTTATTTATTTGAGTTTTTGTGAATTCACAGGTATTATATGCTACTTAAACTAATCTAGGATTTAATATTGGTGATACTTTAAGGGTACATGTTTAGCTATTACATTGAAAATGATTATTTGATGTTGATAATGTAATTGGTTTATTCTTTGGAGTGTGGGTTTTTATCTTGAAAGGGTTTTCCCCATGTACATCATTATTTGGTGAATGTTTCTTTATGTTAATTATTTACTTAAATTATTTTAGATCATATTTTATGTACATTCTCCTCTCATATATTAGTTTAGGAAGTGTTTCCACATATTTGATTCCTTTCAATTAGAGGGAAACCCTAGTAAGACATAAATTTCACAAGGGAAATCAAATAGAAAAATTAGATGCAATCAAATTAGAAATAATAATCTACCCCTAATGTATAGGCATGGAGGGGTGAGATTCACCCAACATGTGAATTAGTAAATTCAATATAAAAGAAATAAGAATAAATGAAAGCATTGAATTTTACGAGTCAAACTCATTGACTCGTAAAACTACATGGTTGAAACCTGATAGCAATATCATAATTTTACATGTTGTGGAAAATACCTCCTACTTATCAGCATTAGATTTTTTAGATCTAAATCTAAATATGGAAAATATAAAAAATATAGATTAGATATATTATAAATAGGAATATCAAAAACTATAAGATAAAACCCTAGGTCATGCAAGATTATTTGCATTTACCAAAATGTGAACCAATAAAGAAAAGTAAAGGATTCTATAAGTAATGAAGGTGTTGGTTTTTTTTTAGGATAATTTCCAACTGGTTCATAAAACAACCTAAAGGAATAGCCAATTCTTATGCTTAATTATTTTAGAAGGTTGGTCAATGAATAGGAGAAAGATTTTACAATTTTATCCTCCACACTTCAAGCTCTACAAGACCTAGCAGGGTGGTCCTATGCAATATCCATTAGGATTTTGTATGGTTTATATCAAATATTACTTCAAACATATATATTCTCTCTATATGACCAAGAATTACAAATGAACACAATGAGCTAGATTCTTGGAGTTCTTGTGCATTTTGTTCCAGAGAAGAGAATAACATTATAGAATAAATAAAACTGAAATGGAAATTGTTAAGACTTATGGCCATGGAAACATAATCATAACTATTGCTCATACTAGTGCCTTAGACCTAGGCAACAAATTCAAGGGAAATACAATTGGAAACTCATACAACAATATTCATTCTAGTTCTTTGAAAGCTTAGCGACAATGCCTTACACTTCTACTCTTAGAATTTATAATCATCTCTACTTAGCAATCCATGTATACATTCATGACATTCAATATTCCTCATATAGAAGATTAATCTACTCCTTGAATAGAAGCCAAAATAAACATTCAAATGCAGAGAACTTGCACAAATGAATAAAAGTGATCTTTGATCAATTTGTATTCATAAATGATAAGAAGTATACATTTCAGGAGGAAATTGATTGCAAATTTTCACTGTATACTAATGTATAAAGCTAGTACTATGATACACAAATTAAAAATTATATTGACATCCTTTTCCTATGAAAACCTAGACTGGACATGTGCAAACTAGAATAAAGGCACTCTGCTTGCAAAATTTCCAAGATCCTAACAAAATAGCCCTAAATTCCCTTTTATATAAACAAGGGAGCAAACAAGCTTCAGGCCATGGATAGATGTCACATCTTCATTTGGTAATCATTTCATAGAACAAACAAAAAGAATATTACAACCATATAGCATCAAACAAAATAATCCTTCACATGAAGACAAAATAGTTGGAGGTAGTTCAAGAAGATCCTTTTGTTGTAATGATGAGACAAAATGGAGAAGCCCATGCACTCAATTAGTTGTAATTCTCTACCCATTTGGAAAAAAGCTCATTTGTAGGCCAAGGATGTGCTAAAATTTCTCTAATGTGAAGAAAATGATTTGAATATCTTCCCTCAGTCCACTTCTTAATCTCCTTAGAAAACCTCTCCAGACCCATCTCTAACTTTAGCAATTTATCTATAGCAACATTCATTTTTTTTGCATTCAAAATTTCATCTTCAATAATAGGATTGATAATAGGAGACAATATATTGCTAAATTTGGCCCTCCACTCCTTTTAATCTTTTACTTCACCTTCTTCATTGATTATGCTAGGCATAAGGTCGAATCTGCGGTTCCCAAAATCTTCAAGGAACTTCTCTATGCCTAGTTGGAAACTTTGATGTATAATCATGTTATCTTCAAAATCTTCTAAAACATCAAGAATAATCCTTAACTCCTCAGGAGCATTCACATCAAAATTTGTTACTGTCAAAATTTTATTTATCATCTCCTTTTTAGGTCCCCAAGTATCAAAGATACTTTGCATCTTGTTCTTCAAAACAATGAGTTATACAGGTTGATGAGACTTCCTTATACCCATTCCATGTCTCCTCAAGAAGACTCAAAATACATGAAAATTTGTTTCCAAAAATATTATCAACCATATCAAAGAGCTTTATATGATGATCTCTCTTTATCTTTATCTCTAACTCTTCCTTATTATGAAGTTCTCTCTTTAATTGTCTAATTTCAAAATTTAAGGCTACCTTTTCCTCATCTCCCTTTTCATCTGTCCTTGATGTGATAAGTGGCAATAGTCTAGACACAAGATTTAGTTTCTCCTGCAACTTCAAATTTTCACTATTTACCTTTTCCAAATTAGCCTCCAATTTCTTCACTCTAGCCTCAACGAATAATGTTGAATTTACTATTAAAGTGGCTACTTGTAGGGCACTGGTATATGCCATTCTTCTGACAATCAAGTTTCCAATAAATTAATTTTGATCATCAATGACTTTGGGCTCATTGGTCTCTAGGAAGATGGACTTGCTAGAAAGGGTCTCATACCTTAGATTAAACCCTGAACCAAAGTATAGAGCATTTTCTTGCTCCTTTGATGTCAACACCGAGTTGTTTCCATCCCACCTTTTCATGGTATCAAATGCAATGGTGAATGATATATCCCATCTTGGTAACAACAAGAAAACATCATTTTTTACAATTTCTCTCCTCTTTTATCGGGTCATATTTGCCATTTCCTTATTGATCTTGTCCCAAAAAATCAATAATGATTTCATTTCTTTTCTTCTCAATAAGAGTTTGATTGCCTAAGGGTTTGTTTAATTCCTCATACTTTCTCTTCAAGATGTAATCCATGAATTCCCTAGTTTTGATGAATTTATCATCTCCCATAAATTCAAAGCATGTCAGTGCTCTCACATCTTCCACCACTTGGTCACCTATGTCAAAACTAATTAACATATTGCTTGAAGATGCTCTCTCTGGAACCAATCTCTTGGGAGGGTGCATGAATTGATGTAGATCCAAATCCTATGAGATTCACTTGGATCAATTAGATAGTCAACCAATGACACAGTAGGAGGAGCTATTTGTTGTAGAGGAATAACATTCTCCACAATTTGTTGATTTGTTGCATTGGATGAGGATGGACTAGGTTCGTCCTTTTTTTAACCCTTAATGGAACATTGGCCAAAAGGTTGGTTGTATCATCCAACATCATTCTTATTCTTAGGAGGGGATCCTCAATATCAATATAAGCTCCATTTTAAGAAGGATTTTCTCCTTTCCTCCTTTCTACAATAATCTAAATATTTACCCATTGCTCTTTGATTTTCATGGATTTTGAGGCAAAGGGGAAATTTCTTATTAGATCCTCAATAGGATCAAACTCATGAATGAATGGGGACAAATTATATCTTATCTCGGTTTCATGTATGAAATGCTCAAGATCAAACCTCCCGACCTTATCATGTTTCAACCTTTATGATAATAATTTATTAAGAATAAACTTCAACCCTTCTCTAGATGTAACCATGAAATTTGAGAAAATGAGAGTGGAGGGAAGAATTGCATGTTTTTTATAATTTCTGAAATGATTTTTATCTACCTCATTTAGTTTCCAAATGATTTATAGGAAATAAATTCTATCAGGGATTGATTTTGGTAAAATATGTGGGTCACTTGGGACCCATAGACTCTAATAATAGTTCAATCAGAATTGAAGAACCTCTCTCCCTAGTTGTGGTCAAAACCTTCCTCGGGTTGAAATTGCTTTAGCCTTATAAATCTTCTCACTTCTTTTCAAAGATCCCAATCAATTTCATACCCTAAATTTTGAGTACAAACCTAACAAAATATTGTTAAAAAATGCAATAATTAGATGTTTCATAGTTACTATCCTATATATACACCCATTCCTGCGTGTAGGGAGAATATAACCTTGTTCATTACAAGCCCTAACCTTCAATTTTGAATCCTAGATCATTCTCCCAACATTCAATAATATATGACACAACAAGGAATACCATTTAAAATGAACAATGTTGGCATCCTTGTGAAGAGAAGTCAGAGATTTATGAAGTTCTTCAACAGTAAACCCTACATAATCATATGGTTTATTTACATCCTTGCTTTGGATAACAACAACCAAGACCATCAAAATCCACTAGCATTTGGGTCTTGCAATCAATTCCCAATACCTAACACAAAGAAAACTATGTCTTCTAAAAATAAACCTCAAAAATATCATATTTGAAAGGCTCCAAGTCACCTTTGGAAAATATTTGAAACTCTTTGTTTTTCCCAACTGGCATGAAACTTGGCAATCATTTTACTCTGTAACTATCCTTCAATATATGATATTCTCTTGTTAGTTCTCTCAAATCAATTGGTAGATGAACATTCATGTCAAGGCCAAAAACCTCACAAATGAGTTCCTTGCTTATAGTCACTAGGGTTCCATCATTTCCAACAACAATTTCCCTAGTGTTAGGGTTATACAATTTGGCCACTACCTTGATTAGGTCAACATTGATGAAAACATTCAGGCATTCCAATTTTCCCAACCCTAACATCCAAATGTTACATATTGTTTTGTTATTGAAGCATTTCCTGTAATAGTGTCTGAAGAGGGCATAACCATGGATAGGAATTATGACATCTCTATATTGATCATTTTTATTTGTAATTCTATTTGAAAAAATTCTAGTTCCTTGCCCCACCCTTGGTCATTTTGAAGAAAATGGAAACTAATCCATAATTTCCTTATCTAATGTTCTTTCAGTCCCCTTTGAAGTTCTAGCCATGATTTAATTTACCTGGGAAGTAGGGTTCTAGACTAGGTTTTTAGGGTTTTTGAAGAGAATTCATGAGAATTCTACTAGGAAAAACATAATTTAATGCCACTTAAACCATAAATTACTTCTCTAAATATAAATACAAACTTATGCAATCAAATTTATAGAGAAGGGTCTTGAAATCACTTACTAGTTTGAAGATAGTTGTAAACCCTAAGAATGATGTTGGAAACCCTAGCTTATTCAGAAAGTTGTAACAAAATCACTCTACACAGTTTTCTTTATGCTTAGAATGAATTGATAATGAACAACTACCTCAATTCATATGAGAAATAGGTAGCTGAATATCAAATCCACCATCAATGCTCACACATGCTCATACATACAACCAATAGTAGTCATTCTTGATTCTAAATGTGGGTCGTTGATCTTAGGAAATCAATGATGATCACAAGAATTCGAAAAACCCTTCCACAAAAATAGAACCTCTATCTTTTACACAACTTCATGGAAGCATGTTACAATTTTAAGGCTTCAAAGAAAGAAACAAAATAATTTTGATGCTTCCACGATAATGCTTTCTCACGCGAAATACATAAGGTGAGCCCTTTATGACACATGTCATGATTTTGGGAACTCAAGGAGAGACAAGCTCATTCAAAAATTGCTCTGTGAAGGTTCAAGCTTGCACAAAATAGAAAAGGATACATATTAAGCATGGGAAAAATGCATTTCACTTGTTCGCAAAGAGAAGTACTTGCAATTAAAAGCCTTTGCAAAGAACAAACCCAACATGAATTAACCATGATTTGACACTTGGTGTTGACTCAGACCAAGGTGGGACTCACCTAAAGATTTACCTTAGGTGACTTAAAATAACATTGAAATCACATGCTCAAAAACAACTTATGTCACTAGGAAAGGGGGGCCTTAGAGCATGATAAAATGGGGGCTTCACAACAATATTTTAATACATAGAATGAAAGGAGAATTACAAGATTTGATTGGCTAAACACTATGGAGCTTCCTCTAATGCCCAAATAACTTGGTGCTAGTGGTTATGCACATAACTCAAAGGACATAAGGATCCCTAGACTAAGCAGTTCATCATTCACAACAGGGTTACATTAAATCATCAACCAAGGAGTTGTAAAAATTTAGATAGTGCTAGAAATGTATAAGCATTCATGGATTTTGGACATCCTACTTCGACTAAGTATAGGTGAATAAACACATGAAAATACAATAAAAGCTTTAAATCAAAATAAACTGCTACTTCTCAAAATAGAGTAAAGGAATATAAACTACTACCTATACTACGAGTACCTAATTATTAAGGCCATAACCATTAATTGTTATGTTTCAATGTGTCCTAACATATTTTAACCTCTGGAGTATGAAATAAAATATCAATTTATAGATTCTAATTCAAGAATTATAACACATTTATTCACAATCACATAAACTAGAAACTATCAATGAAACTAACAATGCATAATCTAATCTAATAACTTAAATTGAAGTGGTTCAATAGTACCTCAAGCGGCCCTTGCTTGAGTTGCTCCTTCCACAAGATCTTTGCAATCACTCACTTACTCAACAAAACATATTATCAAATCAATTCTGTTTTATTGCATTCTAAATACATAACTGTTACACAAAATCTAATAGGCAATCTTTGGAAATATTTATTCAATAACACATATGATCTGTCATATCCCCCTAGGACTCATATTTTTCTTGCATGACCCCTAGCCCCATGGTAATTTGGACTAGGGGAGGATTTATGACCATGTTATGATAAATTAACTTCTATGAGTGTGGTGATTATGATTTGAACATGCTATTATTATTGAATATATGCATAACTTTATCATGTTTTTGTTAAATTTAAATGCTTAATTTTTATTTATATTGACTCAGACTAATGACTTGGTTGGTGGAATTGTGTGAGGTTTTCTATTGGATGCAGGTACTTGGGGTGCAATATGAGGTGGATTCTATGGTTCAGTGATGAGAGATGGGTAAAATTAGAGATAGATCCCAATGACGAACTATATAGGTAACTTCGTCCTAACCTAAAGTTTACCAAATTTAGGACAAAGTAGGAAATGTTGTTAGACAATCTTAATAGTCAAACTTGTAGGGTTGCTTAGGGTGATAATTCCACAACCATGAATTTAGTTCTCGGGATATTAAATTCTCTTGTAACTTTAAAATGATAGGCATTGAGGCTATTGCCACCATCTATTAGGAAAATATAAATGGTAGTTAAATTATTCAGATCCATTAAAAACATTGTTGATAAGGTAAATCCATAGTTAGACATGTATAAATATAAATACAATATTTAATAAATCCTACCTAAATAAATAATGAATAACAATGAAATAAAATATAATTAAATAGAAACCCATATAAACAATAACTAAAATTAAATAGATAAATAAATAAATGAAAAATAAAATAACAAGCAAATATATTATGGAATGTCTAAATAAATTAAACATACTTTGGAGGCGTTCCATAAAGAAGGTAATACATTTAAAACTTAGGAAGCCACGGGAGGAAAAGAAAAATAAAAAAATAAAAGAAAGAAAGCACAAGAATTCATGTGGAAGAAGGAAGATAGGATGAACAAAAGTGTTGAAGGAACCCCAAGAATGGCGATTTATTGTTGTCTCGTGTTCTCTATGGCTGGGAGATAACCAAAATTCATTGCTTATGGGTGCAGGCATGGAGGAAGGGGCTGATCGTGCCATTATTAGGCACGACTCCCTAGCTTAAAAGGGGATTTTTTGTAGGTCGTAGGAAAAACTAAAAAAGGTCACGCCTGTTGGAAATGAGAGAGGGCTTTTATAAATTATCCAATAGCTTAGAAAAAAAGGGAGGAGAAGGTGAAGGGGTGTAGCAAAGGTGTGGAGTCTTTGGATGAAGTTGCAAGAGTGAGCCAACAACTTGAAGCCCAAAACAACTTACCATTTTGGACGCCATTCTTCCAAGTCTCTCTTCCAAGCCTTTCTTTTATGTGCCTTCCATTCATTTTATGATTTTGCTGTGAAATTCATAGATAATAACCTGAAGGGTTTGTAAATAGTTGCTACAACTTAGGGTATGCAATTTTATTTTATGTTGGAAGTAAATCAGACCCATAGCCAACTCCAAATCACCCTTAAGCTCAGTCAGTCACTCACAACTATTGAAATCTTGATATGCAAAATATCATAGTTAAAGTTTTTCTGGGATGCCATTATAGTTGGGGTTAAAGATTGGGTGAGATTTGTGTATTATCCTCTATTCTGCCTGAAACTCTAGATGCCTATTTTTCAACTCTCCTTCATTTCTAGGCATATTCGATTGGATAAGCCCGTCATTTGTAGATATGCAATATTCATTACAAACATTTATTAGTCCTTAGATCTCCTACCATGAATGCATTGACCTTTATTTGAAAGTGAAAGTGTTCAATTGAAACATTTGGGGCTATAGGTGAAAACATAGCTGAAGAAATGATAAATAATTTATTGCTTAGTGGTTGTTTAGTAGAAGATTTTCTACCCAACACTTTAGCTTGCCTTGAAAGTTGTCTCATTATCTAAAAAGAAGATTCTAGGCCTGCAATGATTTGTTACCTTGGATATAATATAAATAATAATTCATTAGCTTCCATTGGTTAAATAAACCCCACATAATAGGTCCTCCAATTCTTTACCATTCAGTCATTTTATTATCATAGTAGGATGAAGCAACAAATAACTTCCTTTATAAAAATGTAAAGCTACAACTAGTTAGTGTTTAAAACCTTGTGACCAACAATATCTCTTCTCCGTTCATGTGGTTTTGGTGTATCTATCTCAAGCAACATGGTCTCAATTGGTTGCCACCCTTTTATAGGAAACTCACTGTAGTAAAGTGACACCAGAAATATTTTTATCATTATCTCCCATAATAAATATCAAAGCAACTTAAGCTTGGATCTTATGGTTATTAGGATTTTACATATTTAGTTAATAGTAGATGTGAGCCTTAAACTATAAGACTTCTTGTAGTGAAACCATAAATCACAGATATTCGACTACTTTATGTTAGGTAGGAAGAACCATGAAATAAGTAAATAACTTGATAATGGGGTTAAAAGGGAATAGACTATAATTTGGTAAACATTAGGAAAGAATTACTAAAATTAAGGTTGGAGTGAGAGGAGTTACAAAAATAGATATGTTAAAGGAAGAATCGAATAACCTTTAAATTACTCGAAGGTCTTGGGGCAAGCAATCCTCTCTTCTACTCCTTCCTAGTGTTCTAGTTGCCCAATCAACAATTTAATTAAACTTAGAACAACTAAAATACCTCTAAGCTGGGGGAAAGGGTAGTAGTGAACCCTCACTGAATGGGTAGTTGAACCTTGAGGTGTCTAAGTTTACAACCTACTTATTCCAAGTTAGGAACTGTAGACACGTAAAATGTACCAATTGAACCTATACACTTGATCCTGATTTTACTAACTCCATTCTCTTAATTAAATAAATTAGTTTTATCTAATTAAGTCATCATCTCCCTTTGATTAAATAAATCAATTTTATTTAATTAAATCTCTAAAGTCATTCTATTAAATTAAATAAACTAATCCTTATTCGATTTAATCTAACACCATCTTCTTTAATTAAATAAATCAAATATTTATTTAATTAAGTATAAATCCATCATTCCTCTCATTTTGATTTAAATTAATCCAAAAATCTTAGTCAAAATGGTCAAATCAGCTAATCTCCTTTAAATTAATCAAATCTTGATTAATCTTAGTCTTAATCCATCAAATCCTCTAGCTATTTCCACTTGCTCAATAAATTATTTCTTTTAAATTATTAAATCCTTAATTACTTTCAAAAAGGCATCAATGGTTGGAATATTCCCCAAATTTGAAAAATCCCTCCAAAAGGATTTGTACATCCAACAAAGCATTTAATATCTCTTACAAGTGCTTTTCTTGAGCCATGTGACATTAACTTCACCTTTCACGTCATCCTTCAAGCCATTTTTTGAATTTTAATCTCCTCTCTCTTTGCACATTCTCCAAAATGTGCTCAACCTTCATCCTCTCACATGATGACAAGTGGCACTTTATCATTGGCTTATCTTTAATCCCACATTCATCCTATTCTTCAATTCTCCATCCTTCTTTGTTATAAATATAGTCCTCCTCTATTGTATTTGATCATCCACATTCCGTGTAAAATCATTATAGTCATTTTTGAATCCATTCTCATCCACATTTCATCCATTTTTATCAAAGTTATCATAGCATTTCATCTCCATAGCTAGGTTATCAACATTTCGAATTAAGGAGCATCAATGTTCATCAAAGATCTTCAAGCTTATCAAGGAATTGGGAAAGAGCTTCTTTCCACATCAAAGAAGCACCAATTCCCCCATGGGATGTTGGTTTGAGCATTAGAATAAGATTTAATTAGCTTTCATTTGATTACTTTGCTTTATTTTACATGTTCTTGTGCTTGAATGAATCTCATGGGGAATGTTAGTTTAGATTTGTTTATGAGCTAATGTTTGTTTGTTTGTTCATGTTGGAGCAGGTCTAGACAAAGCATTCACAAGAACCTCTTTCCAATTATAGTGCTAAGTTGGGCGTAGGAGCTAACTTTTATGACAACAAATGGAGTAGGACCCTATGACGACATAGGTCGAGGTGGTAATCCTCAGACACGTAGGCCATTCCTATCCATCTTAGGTGATTACTAATGGAAAATCCTATGGCCCACTCAAAGGTAAGCTTATCCATGCTTAAGATTGACAATAATCAAGGAGCACATTATGCTGGTAGACTGATAGTTGTACCCTTGGATAGTGGGATAAATTTTTCTAGGAGCATGTGGGCCTTGGAGCCAACAACATGCTAGCGATGAACCACCTTACTTGCTTAGCCATCCATTGGACCGCAGGGAAGAAATTTCCTAACAAGGCTCAAAGTAGGTAAAAAAATAGACATACCTCGTATCATTGATGTGGTATAACCATGTATGGCTGGGTACCTTAACTTATCAAGGTTGGAGCACCATGGGTAGATGGTCATTAAGATTGTTGACCTTGCATGCAACAAGCTAGTATAGTTGCCAACTCTCTCATTCTGGGCCATATAATTTGCTTGGAGGGGTGGATAGGGATTAAATCCACATGGAGGGATCATATTGCACCCCTAAACCAAACTAAGGCAGGTGGAAGATATGGAGCCCCCATAACCTTGTAGAAAATTTTTGGTAAGTTTCAGGTATTGTTATTTTGGGTTTACTTCTTAGATTTTCTATTCTAATGATTGGCATTAAGGTTTAATTACCTGTATGCATAAATAAAAAAATGCTCTTGTTGTTGGAAATAAATTTGTATTGTTGACAATGGTAGTAAGTTAACTTGATATCATGATTGTAATGTTAAAAAAAATAGTGCTCAATTTCTATTTTTTGTTGGGTTTGTCATCACATGATCTTCTACCATTCTAATTTTGCTAGTTCTCCTCCTTGACATGACACCCAACTATATAGGGTCATCAAGGGATTCCAACTATCTATGAACTAAAAAGAACTAAAGAACATATGTCAACTCTTTCTCAAGAATAGGAAGATGACCGAGTCTTAACAAAGAAAGTAATAATTACTAAAATAGGAGTATGAAAATCAAACAAGGATTCTACGCCCAACAAACTTAACCGTTTATAATATAAAATGTTCTAAGTGGAATAACTCAGTCATAATTCATAGTCTGGTTGAGAATAGACTTCTTCTCCTGGTTGTCAAGTATTAAAAGATACAAATAATGCTCAATGATTCATGAATTGATCATTAAATGATCACCTTTGTAGGGAAAAACCGTGGAATACAAATGGGGTAAAATTTTATCTCTTATAATCTTGTTGAATAGTTCTTTGAATCCAATTGGTATGACTTTTCCTCAATTTATTCATGTGTGTGTCAATCTAGGGATTGCAAACTAACGAAAAGTATTGGGGTTTTCAACCTAAGGGATGAAACTAGTAAATTAAGTGGGGACGAATGCATTTATGAACTAAATCAAGACACACTTCTTAATCTAGGAATTAAATCAAAACATGCCTTCAATATGCAATTTTAATAAAAACTCATTATCATCTTCCTCTTTTAAATTGACACACATATGCTTTTGAATTCTTATTTATACTATTGGAATTAGTGTCTTAGATTTTCACAATGCTCTCAAACACTAATAACAGCGATAGAAAGGGCATAATGATAAAAGTGTATTAAAACAATTATGGCGACAGGAGTTGCAGTAACCAGACAAGACCTATGGTTTCCTAAAGATAGGATCTGGTAAAGTTGTGTAGATTATTTTAATGTTATAAAAACAAAGAAAGAATTCACATGTATGTGTTGTCCTTGTAGTCTATACTCATGCCAGACGTTACTAGTATTTTCAAAAGAGAGCTTACTTCACACTTTAATAAATAAAACCAAACTGATTGAAATCTATTCAATAACACACATACAAAATTAATTGAATCAACAAAAAGCACATAAAATCACCAAAAAAACATTAAGTCATACCTCACACACAACAACAGAAAGATGAATCCAGACGTTGGTTAAGGAGTGGGCCCTTTCTCCCAACCAACCAAATGGAGGAATATGTTTACCACAATACACAAGTTCATCACTTAATAATCTTGTGCATATATTAATTTCAGCTTCCATATTGTTTCCATACTCAAGAAAGAGCATATATATATGTTCAACTACAAAACAAAATATTAAAAGTACATATGCCCACCATTTGTAAGTTTATGGCCAGAAATACTAGATTGGTTTGAAAAATAGTGAAGTGGCCTATGACCTACTATTTTCTAAATATTCCAAAAACTGATTACAAAACCTAATTACTAGACCATCGACTAAACATGAACTAAAAGATCACAAGATCCTCTAGGCAGTCTTCATTACTCATTCCTTTGACCTCCAAAAACCCATGTTTCACATAACCACTAAAATTAGTACTCATAACTAGTTAATTACAAAATATTTTGTATCCTTCAATTCATATTAATTAAATTTAATCCTTTACAACTATTATGGAAATTTAAGAGAAAAGGGCCAAAAGGTAAGCTATAATGGACACAAAAATAGGTGAATTCATGCTAAAATTGACGACATAATTTAACCCATCAACCTCCATATTCCTTTCAAAGTGATTGTGTTGTAGTTAGTTGATTCCTTTGCAATGAATTGTAGTCCTTTTGCTATGGGTTGGAAAGCCCATTGTTGTGGGTTGATAGATATATCGCTGAAAATATTAGTCTTATTTCCTAAGGCATTCTCACTATTAAAAACCATAAATTAAACATAAAATCCTACTAAAATTTATGGACATTCAAAAATCATACATACACATATTAACATAACATGTTTCTATTCCAAATGCTTAAAACTACTCAATAGTTATATGAAAGGTCTTGGTAATGTCTTAAAGCTTAGCAAAAAATAATGATAAAAGTATGGAACAACAATAGGAAACTAGCCAATTCTAAAGCCCATCAAACACCCCTACATGTCACTTCATTGGGGTCTTAAAAGAGCATTCAATAGACTCATGGGATGGAAACAAAAAAAATTCCTGCTTTTGTAAAATGAAGGAGCTACGCAAAATGTTGATACGTGTCTTGTGGGACCTAGGATAGTGCAAGACCATTCAAAGACATTAACATATTCAAGAGATGATAATTCTTGGTATCTTATCCAAAAGCAGTCGATTGAAAGAATGGACACAAGGCCTTAAGTTGTAACTTAAGAGATCCAACAATAGGGCGTAGGCAGTCAATACAAGATTAAAACAAAAGTGCAACAACATTGCCTAGTTTTAGGGTTTTTTTGTAGAAAACCCTAGGAACTTTCAATGAAACCCCTATAAATCAATAGACTAACCACCATGAGACACATAAGGAACCAAGGAATCATAATTTTTTTAAGAGTTCCACCAGTGGCTTTAGTTGGGGACACTTGTTTGTAGAAACAAGGTGAGAAAATAGGATTACCACGAAAGAAAACCAAAGAAAAAGCAAGACAGAACAAAACCAAAAAAAGGAAAATAGTACAATATGAATATATAATACATTGTGCATGAAGAATAGATATTCAAGAGAAATATGGTTTTATAAATTGTCCATGCAGTGAAAGTGGACAAAAATTCACCACTGAGACTTTGCAAAAAATAGGAGTCCTCACCATGAGTGTTGCTTATCAAATAGGGCCCAAGACATAGAGCTCCAAATTTTCCATGTTTTCCTTTTTCTTGTGACCTTGCATTCAACAAAAGCACCATGTCATCAACCTGAAACTTTCTTATAGTAGATCTTTTATCAAATAGATGCTTAACTTGTTGTTGCAACTTAATATTCTTCTATTGTGACGTCCTACTTGTCTCATCCAATTGGGTAAGCTGATTGATTTTTTTAATCATTACATCATTTATGTCATCATTATGTTCCTAAATAAACTCATACATTGGAAACAAGTTGTTGATGGGAATTTTGGTCTCTAAACTGTATACCAATCCAAAAGGAGATGTAACAGTGGCCTTTTTTTATTGTCATCCCATCTTCCCATAATGCCAGTCTGAGCTTTGAATATCAGGAATTATTATTTTCAACCATTCTCTTTATTATCTTCATCAATCTCTTGTTGCTTGACTATTCCTTTCCATTTCCTTGGGGATGATATAGAGATGCATAAGAGATAGTTGTCCCATACTAATTGTAGAAAGGTGTAAATTCCTCGGATCTGAAGCACATTGCATTGTTAGATATCAAATTCACTAGAACTCCAAACCTAGTTATGACATTATTCATCAAGAAATTAATTATAACTTTACTTGTAGCTTTCCTTGTGAGGATAACTTATATCCACTTTATGAAATAATCGATAGCATCTAAAATCTAGCTATACCCACCACTTGATTTTTTAGTTATCTCTCCTATAAAATCTATTGCCCATTGTTGAAATGGAGCTTCTATAGATATTGGTCCTAAGGGAAAGTTTCCAAAAAAATTCAACGTTCTTGAAAACTTTTGGATGAAACACACTTTCTAACCAATTTATGTGTATTTGCAAAAAAATTAGGCTGCCAATAATTAGATCTTAGGATCTTATGGGCTATAGGTTTTGCTATGTAATGACCCCAACACACTCCATTGTGCATCTCAGTTAAGATTTTAGATGATTGCTCCTCATTTACACATTTGAGCAAGACCCC
Organism: Sequoia sempervirens; assembly: GCA_007258455.2. Taxonomy (NCBI): domain Eukaryota; kingdom Viridiplantae; phylum Streptophyta; class Pinopsida; order Cupressales; family Cupressaceae; genus Sequoia; species Sequoia sempervirens. Next base: position 24,755 of record VDFB02081136.1, read on the forward strand.
TTCTCTATTTCTCCACCAAAGTTCATTCTGAATGATGACATATTTAACATCATGTAGTTTTAATGTTCTTTTTTTAGTCTCACTCATGTTATCCAGATATGACATATTTTGTAGGTAAAATTATAATATCTATGTACCTAAAATAAAGGAAAATGGGTAAGGTAGGTTTTGAATGGGGTTGATGCACCTATTTCCCTATTTTCATTAGGAAAGAGAGATCCCCTAAGGAAAGATTGACTTTCAACCCTTAGGTGAGTCAATCTTAATGGAGATCTTATTGTTTTCCTTGTGACTAAGTACATGGTAAATCAACTTGAAATGCACTTTTGGGAGAAAAATAAAAATAGTAAATGAACCCAATTGTGCAATGTAGAACTTGATTCATTAATTTAAAACCTCAATCTATCAGAATCCAAAAACTTCCAGTAGATCTGAGAAAGATATGATTTTATGCACCTATTACCAAAAGCCTTTGTTGAGTGTCCTCCTGGGAAAAATTCACCCTAGGGTGAATGTGTATTGCTATAGGGATCAAAAAATATGCTTTTATAGTCCTTTTCTCCTGGATCTGCAGTCCCAATTCCTTTGGATTTTATAGTTAGAAAGTCGAAATTAAATTCTCAAGTGAGTTTCTGTGGCTTGATGACAATGTTGACGACTTTGAAAACTTTGAAAAATTGCACTTTTGATCAATCTTCAGTTCTTCTTCGACCTAAGATCTACAAACACAAAGAGAAAATTTGTTTGTTTTTGGTGAATGGGGGTTTGCCTTGGTCAAACCCTGTTTTGGTAATTAAACATTGAAATTAAATGAAACATGAATGGAAGGAATTTGATGAATGAACAATGCTATGTTGCAACTCACCAAACCCTTGAATGGAGATATTTGAAGTACTAAAATTTAATACATCTCTCCAAGTTCTTGATCTTTCATGAAATGGCTTGATTGGATGTTGATCTTGATGCCTGAATCTTGACTTGAATGCTTAAAACCTACATCACAATGTTAGCTCCAAAAACATGCATGAATGAAGATAACTTTAACATGATGCTGAGAAATCTTCTCTTGAACACCTTTTACAATAATATTTTCTCTTGTGAAATTTGGATAATCTTTCTTAGACTTTAATTGCTAAAAATACTTGTATTTATAGGTAATTTTCTAATTTCTCAAAAATTAAACATCAAAGGTCAAAAATTACAAATTGAATTTGAATCATAAAAATTCCACCAAAAAAATATTAAAAATTGGGGTCCTAAACTTAAGGGGTACCCATTCGCCCTTGGGTGAATAGGTTCTAGCCCCCAAACCTAGGACACACCAATTTCAAGGAAATTTAATTAATGCTTGCAATTGTTTAATACAAGTTTCCTTTTCAGAAAATGGGATTAATTAGGATTTTAAATGCATAATTGGGACAATTAGAGGCTTAATTAAGTACAATTTATTAAGGGACCCAAACATAGTGTGAAAATGTAAAGGAGTATATTTTCTGACACTACAGTACCAAGGAGAAAACTACATATTACATTCAAAATATCCCTGACTTGCTTCCACATTATTTATTTGATTGGGTTCAAGTTTTGACTCAGCCATGAGTTTGTCTAACCCTTGTCCTCTGACCAACTTGGTAATCTAAATTTATATGTTGAACTCTTGGATATTAATGACCCATCTACATCTTCTCCTAGTTACCTCTTGTTGTGTGAAAATGTCCTCGATAACAACATTGGGGACACATGTGTTGATTGTAGCTCCCACTAAATAAGATGAATTTCTTGGTTGCCTTGACCAGTGCATATGCCTATTTTTCCACCATGTCATACTTGAGTTCAATATCTTGTAATGATTTACTAAAAAAGGAAATCGGTTGCTCAAATACTTCATTATTCTTCTGTAATAAGACTGCAACAATAGTGTGAAATGAGGCAAAGGAAAAGAGTTGAAAAGGCTTTGAGAAATCGAGCGAGTTCAACACAAGAACCTTTTTTATTGCCTCCTTTATGCTTTGGAATGCTTTAGTTGGCTCTTCACTCCATGATATGGATTCCCCTTTCTTCAACATCTTGGAGATTGATCTTTCTATTTCTACAAAGTTTGTTACAAATATCCTTACAAAGTTTACTTTCCTGAAGAAATATTTGATACCTTTAATAATTTTTGGATAAGGAATCCTCTCAATTGTTGCCACTTTCTCTAGGTCAATTCTAATGCCTTCTTTAGACTGAAACAAAGCTATTTCCTAATTTAAATGCAACAATGAAATTTGATAAATCACAGATTTATTTTCCAAAAATTTAGTGCATCAAACTTGATTGATTTATTTCTCAGATTTAAATGCAAGAAATTGATTGTATTTTTATTAATTGAATTGAAAAAAAAATGAAAAGAATTAGATTCAACAATAGACAAGATATTAGATTTTAATTGTTAGAATGAACAAAATATAGTACTTATCTTATTTGAAATGTGCAAAATAAATCCCAACTATTGTTGGAATGGACCCTGGTTCAACCTCTTCCATCTGTGAGCAATTAGAGGAAAAAAGTGTACTTTGTCACTCTTCACGATGTGTTGGTTCCTCAGGAACAATGCTCAACACTCGTGGAAAACCATGCCTTGGCCAAGACCATCCTGAGTGCACCCTATTATACCTTGGGTTGGACACACACTATAGATGTCCCCCCTTCTCCTTCTTGCTCACAACCTACTAACTTGGAATCCTATTCCCACAATGTGCAGTGCCTTATTATTTTCCTCTTTTCTCTCTCTGTTACTTTCCAAGTCTCACATAAATGCTTATATAAGCATTAAGGGGTGGTTTCCAAACCATCACACCCTTTCACACAGGCTGCATTTAATAATTATTTAAATAAATAATTATACTTCCACCTTCTTAAGAGAGGTTTCACATATATGCTTTATTAATATCTCTTTTAATCAAAGGATCATAATATCCTTTATTCTCCCTTTAATTTTAAGGGATTATTTTATAACTCTCTTCTTCTTGGGGAAAAAGTCGCATAACAATTCTCCCCTTGTAAATTAGTTGTTGTCCTTAGTAGCACATGAGATGCATTTACATCACAACTCAGAAAACACATAATCAATAATTGAAGAAACTGATATTGTATATAACTATTCTTCATAAATTTTTTTTATATATTTACTTCATCTATATTCTTTTCTTCTCTTATTTTGTAGATATCTCCCATTTTTAATTGTATGTTAAGTTAACAAGTAATTACAATAAAATCATTTTTTTTTAAATGACAAGAGCTATACATACATACATATTAGGAATTTACAATCAAATAAACTAATGGTATTTTATGTTTTTACTCACATATATTTCAACCTTATCAATTTTCGCTCATGTAACCAATTTTCTTCAATATAGATATTTTAATCACTTACATGTAACTTCAACATTAAATCTATAAAATTAGTATCATGTGTTGACATAATATATACCTAGTGAAATGACATACATATCCCATACTATGTAGTCACTTTTCCTTGACTATATAATTGATATACTCAAAATGTATTGTAAGATGATAATCATGCATTCCATACTACATGAGTATCCTCATTTCTATACGTCAAGTATAATTGAATGAAAATAAATACAATACTTTATAAGACACATGTACAAATTTATTGGGTTGATCAACTCCAATATCAAAGTACAATATAATAATACATGGTAATATTTGTAGGAATCTTAACATGAATAGAACAATAGTAAATTATTAATATGCATAGGAAACTTCATAAGGAAACATTAGAACTAATCCTTCATTTAATGTAACCAAAGTGTACCCATCTAGGATAAAACTAGAATGCACTTGATATCTGTAGGTAGCTCATCCCTTTTTTTTTTGACACATCAAGGCCCATGTTCCATGAGATGAGTCTCATTCAAGGCTATATTAAGTGGGAAATGATATATTAAGATAATACTTGATGATTGGATTATATAAATATAAAGACTTGCTTGTCATGAAATATTATGTAGGAACATCTTACATTCTTGTGATAACAATGTGTAAACACATGTTTGTATAATGAGCAAAGAGTGGGTAGATCACCAAAAACCTCATTAAAGGAAATAGTTAGGCTTAACTATCATTTCCCTGATTAATTTTAAAGTGAAATATTACATCATTTATCTTATGAAGAGGTTTTATAAAGAAGGGGGAATCACTAAAGTAGGATTTTACAACTATTTTAATAGATTCTATATTTTAAATATGAGCCATGATATTAATATTATAAAATCTACAATCATTACTGCTAAGTTAGATATTGAAAGCATTGTTTAATTCTTAAAAAGTTCATGTTCAACCTATTAAATTCACAAAATTAAACACATAATAGATCACACAATCAAGAACCCACCAAGGATTCACTGTGATCTCACATTTATGTCACACGATCATGATTAGTCTAGAAATTTCAGATATAAAAAGTCTAATTATGTCCCAAAGATTACTATGTGTATTAAGTAAGACCCACTCTAGGATGAGTTATATAATAGTCATCTTTGTGTGAACTATCATGGTGTTTACTTGTATGTTCACAAAAATAATGAAAAACAATAATGGGGAATTTAACTAGACACTAATCAACTAGTACTATTTTTTTTTTTAATGTCTAAATTATCATAGTTACAACTAACCCTTCCAAAATTCTATGACTTCATACTATTTAAGCTCAAGAAACACTATAGTATTCTAAAATGATACAACCATTTTCACACCATGAAAAATCAATGAGTATATTTTAAAAATTAGAGGTGGTTTCTCTCCTTATAAAAAATGATCATGTCCCCTATATGATACTAATGTTTAACTTAAAAAGAAAAAAAATCATATTTCTAAAGTTAAATATGTGAGAATGATCCTTGAACTTGTGGGTTATGGCCCACCAATGCTAATGCATATACTAGCTTGACCAACTAGAAAGTGACATATAACACCATGAAAAATTCTTATACTATTAGCCATTCCAATATCAACTATAAAATTTATATGTAAGTGAACACTTGTGGATCAAAGGTCATATGTAATGATTACCAAGCATAGTAATTCCATGCAAAAAGTGTGGACAAAACCAAAGAGACTCACTAACTATAAAGTTTAGAAACTAATATCTAAATTTATAAAGAAACACAAATGATTAAGTGGGATAAGCTATATTTAAGATATTACTTTCCAAATGGATTATAGGTACATGAATTTGGACTTTAATAATAATTGTAAAGAGAAAATGAGATGTACTTAAAATGGTGAATGTTAAAATTTGAAGTCACAATTAAAGCAAGGTGCATGCCACACTCATCATATTATAGCGGTTGAGAAAAGAATAAAATGGTGTAATGGTTTTCTTCAACTTGTCGAGCAACTCATCTCGACCACTTTTGTTGTTTTGGTGAACGATTCTCCTTCTCTCTTTTTTCTGGAGTGGTGGTTTGAGGTAGGGAGACCCTATTTCTCCATTGTTGTTCATCTTGATGGTGGAAGCCCTTGGTAGAAATATTCAAATGGATTTATCTACAGGTTTATTGAGGAATCTTTTCCCCTCTTCTAGATGTGAGCCTGTTACTCATCAATAGTTTGTTGATGACACTATCTTGATGGGTGAATCTTCTATTCGTGAGGTTAGTACCGTAAAGGGGCTGATTGAGGCTTATGAGAAGGCATCTGGCCAACATATTAATCTTCCTAAGAGTCAATTTTTTTTCCTCAACACCCCCGACATTCTTCAATTGAAGCTTGCCAAGACTCTTTCTTGTAATAGGGGTGAGCTCTCGTCAACCTATTTGGGATTACCTTTGTGTATTTCCAAGACCCCAGAGTCCTTCTGGTTGGGTCTATTGGAAAAGTTTAGTAGAAAGCTAGCAGGCTGGAAGGGGGCGCTTCTTAGTAAAGTGGGGAAGGTACAACTCATTTCCTCTACTCTTCAAAATCAGACTCTATATGCTATGAATCTTTTTAGAATTTGGTTAAATATGAGGAGAAAATGGAACAAATCATGAGAATATTTTTGTGGTCGAGTGTTGAATCTAAAGCTAGAATTCCTCTTGTGGCTTGGGACTTGGTTTGAAAGCCTAAGAAATGGGGTGGCATGGGTATTAGAAACTTAAAAGCTTTCAATAAAGCGTTATTGTTGAAGAACGTTTGGAGGCTCCTGAGTGGGGAAGCTAGTTGGGCCTCTCTGACTAGAAAAAAATATCTGTCTGGATTTGGGAGAACCTAGAATATGTTGAATTTTGATGATATCCCTTCTGGTTCTTGGCTTTGGAGAAATATTATTCCTTGCAAGGACTTGATTGCTAGTGGTGTTAGATGGCTACTGGGTGATGGTACCAAAACTCTTTTTTGGGAGGATGCTTGGTGTGTTTCTAAACCTCTGATCAATTTCCCTTGGGCTCCCCCCATTGTTCCTTTACGCAAGAAACTCTTTGGGATTAGGGTGGATGACTATTTTTAGAATGGGGAGTGGAAGAACTTCCAGGATTGAGACCCATCTTTGAAGGTTTTAAAGGACTTCCTGTGTAATTTTTGTGTTCCTACCTATCCTAGATCATATAGGGTAGTTTGGGCCCTTTGTGCTAATGGTAAATTTTTAGTGGCCTCTACCTTTGTTAATTCGTTCGATAAGCCTGATTCTTTTCCTTTCTAGGGGAAGTTATGGAACAAGATGTTGATCCCTAAGGTGAATGTTTTCTTCTGGCTTCTCATGCAAGGTAAAGTCTCAATGCAAGATAATCTCTATAAAAGGGGATTTGTAATTTCAAACAGATGTGTCCTCTGTGAAGCTGATGCTAAGAGTGCCTTCCATATCTTCCTTGGGTGTGACTTTTCCTCTCTTCTTTGGAGTAAGTTCCTTGGCCTCTGGAATCTAGATTAGGTCTTCCTAGGTTCTCTTAGTAATTTTGTTGAACAGTGGAAGTGTCCTTCCACTTCCTCCACTCTTCGGTGGCTTTGGGATCTTATGGCCCCGCATATTGCTTGGGGTATCTAGAAAGAATGTAACAATAGAATTTTTTGTGATTCTAAACTCAAGATTGGTAGTCTTTTCATCAAGATTCATTAGACGATCTTAGAGAAATTTTCTCTTATTGGGTTTGAATCACCACGATGTGCCCCTTCTGCTTGCTTGGTTGGGTATGACTTGTTGGTGATTTCTAAATGGAATATCCCCTCTATTCCTTTTGATATTCCTAAGTCCAGCCTAAACGCTAGATTGAATACTAAGTGGAGGCCACCACCTTCACGGTGGGTTAAAGTTACTTTTGATGGGGTTGCCAAGGGTAACACTGGTCCTGGAAGTTGTGGGGGGGTGTTGAGGAATGATGATGGTAGGCTCTTAGGCGCAATGGCACTCTCATTGGAAAATCGAAAAAATCGCTATGTTGAGGCAGAGGTTGCATTTATGAGTATGTTGTGGATAGGGGTTACTCTAAATTATGGGTGGAAGGTGACTCCTTAAACATCATCAATTATATGCATGGCACCCATAAGCCTAGCTAGAATGTTGATCAATTAATAAAGGATGCTATAATCATGTTGAGATCTTGTGAAGAAACTTGTGTTTCTCACATATTTCGAGAAGGTAATTCATTGGCATATTTTTTCACTAATGAAGTTGTCAAGCTTAATGAGTATCAAGCATGGGAGGAAGGATCTCCCCTTCCTGAGGCAGCTAGGATCTTAATGAGAAATGATGGTTTTGGTTGATTTTATGTGGTGTCGTTATTTAACCATTAGTACCAACTCTCGACTCACACGCTTTGTGGGTATCATTCAGCTTGTTGGCTATCAAATGAATTCTTATTGGTAGGGTTTTTTTTTGTTGGTTATTGTGAATATGGGAGGTGACAAAAGAAAAATTGAGCCTCATTCTTGTGCGAGCCTAAGAAAGAAGAAGAAAATTTGGAGGATTCTCCAACATGGTAATTTTATGCCATTCTTGGAAAGATTGCATGGTCACGACCTGAATGCTTCGACAAAGTTTGTTTCTTCTTGGCACAACCAAAAACTTTAGATGAAGGGCTTGGTTATTGATATCAATGAAGATTTGATTGCTACTGTGACTGGGTTGCTATGGTTGGTCGTAAATTCTTCAAAGACAAGAAGAGTAACGAGGAGGCAATGGCTCAGTTTTTCAAAGATGAACAAAAAGAACTCATCAACATGGAGGCTTGGGGCTATGAGCATATGTCTCTCAAGAAGATATGGGCGAATATTGTGGAAGTAATAATGTGGTATGTGACTCTAGAAGGAAGGTTTACTACTATCCTTGACCATCATTTTACTCTTTTAAACCATTTTAGACATGGGTTGTTTATTTCCTTTTCGTTCTTTCTCTTTTCTTCGATGGAGGTTTCTGTGTATGCACACTTAAAAAATAGGAAGGCACCGGTGCTGCATGAGGGCCTTATTCTATTAATTATGGAGCATGTTAAAGCACTTATCCCTGCCTCTTCAATTAAGGGAAAGGAGAATATTCTTAGGGATGTTTTTGGATCTTCTGGCTCAAATACCAATGTAGTTGAGGATGAGGAATGGAATGAAGATGGTGAGGAAGGGAACTCGTCCCCTGCGGCTACCTCCTTGAAAAAGAGGAAGGGTAATCTTAAAGGCAATTGGGAAGCTAAGCATCTTATTTTGCATGAGTCAGAGTCCCAATATGATGGTGAGGATATGGAAGTGGGCTCTAGGGATTCCATGCCCATGGATGATACTTTGGACATTGGTTAAGGTGATAATAAGGTTAGTGGTAAGGAGGAGGGGTTTTAGGAGATTGTGAAGACAACAGAGGCTAAAGATAAGTTTAGGAGGGTTTCTAAGAGCATTGTCGAGATGAAGAGCCAAGCCTTGAAAGATACAATTAAGGTCACCATGAAGCTCTGCAAGGAGAAGGCTCTGGAAGAGAAGGCGGTGGAAATTGATGTTTCCCTTGTTCAAAACTCTCCTAATGTGGAATCTAAGGGTTAGAAAAAGGTTCAGGAGGAGGATGTTGAGTAGAAGCATGTGAAATCAGAGCCTCTAAAGGTTAATCCCCTATCAGAGGATTTCTCCCATCTTAACGATGATTCCACCTCTATGTTTGAGCTTCTTGACATGGCAAGGGCGGGAGCTACTTGCACTTTCAAGCTAGCAAAATGGACTCTCTAGGAATTTAATAGGGTCAACATCAAAATAAGGGGTTTGAAGGAGAATTTGCAAAGTATTCTGAAAGGTTCGGCCTCAGATAGTTTGATTGATAGAATTGTTGATCTTGAGGGTTCATTCACTAATTTCAAGTCCCTTTGTGAGTAGCGCTTGGTTGGTTTAGAAACTAAGGTATTGGATACCGATGTAGATATAAAGAAGCTTCTCCATCCCTATCATATTTCAGTAAAGAATAGTGCGGATTCTTTGGAGGTCCTATTTCGCAAGATTAGTGAGCTTAGAGAGGACTAGTTATATTTTTCTAAGTTTATGGAGAAGGATCAATTGGCAAAAGGTAAAGGGAAAAAAGGTGCGAAGGATGATGGTAAAGGCCTTGTTGTTAGAGGGCTGGCTGATTGGAAGAAATCCTTTGAAGTTGAGAAAAAAGAATTGTTGGATATGATTGGGCTATATAGGAACCAAAAACTTGAGGTGGCCAACACCTTAAGCAATATGAAGTAGTGTCATGTTGTCCATTTTTTGTTTGTTTTTCTGCTGCTAGGTCTCAATTTCTTTCCTATTGTTTTGTTTTTTTTTGTTGTTGTTGGTTGCTGCTGATAGTTTAAGGTTTTATCCTTCGAGCAACACTTTGTTTCTCTTGGTGTTTTGAGTTTTGGGTTGTTGTTGATGTCTTAGTTTAGTATTTTTTGAGCAACATTTTGTATCTTAAGTTGTAAAGAGTTTCGAGTCCATGGGTAAAAGCACAAAGTTGTGTCACACTTTCAGCCAACTTAATTTAAGTATTTCTAAGTAAAAATTAATTTTGGTCAAACAGATGATCTAGTAAGATTCATTCTAGCTAAGTTAGATACTTCCACAACTTTCTCAACTAAAATTGTTGACTAAAAATATATGGAGCACCACTTTGAGTCCAATTCACCAAAAAATAAAATTATTTGAGAAACTTGAAGCTTCAATAACTCGTACTAATGTAAATAACATTTTCTTAAAAATATAAAAATACCCTTTTGTAGATCATAAGTGTAGTTTTCAAAAATATATGTATTTTAATAGTTTAATTATTATTTATATTTATATTTATATTTTTACTAAAAGTAGGTTATCAACACAAAATATTAGGTTGATTACCATGCCAAGGAAAAATACTAAAATTTATTAAAAAAATTTGAAAAAAATATGATGCACTAGATAAAAAAATCTATTTCAAGATGGTATTTTTTTTTCTATTTTAGATAAATATTTAATATGAAAGTTGACGTCTAATGGAAACAACTATTTTTTGATTCACACACATTTTAATATTTATTTAAAAATATATATTTATCAAAATTGGAAAAAAATGTATCCATGCACTAAAGTTTCAAGTCATAAATACACAAAAAAATTTGGAAAGAAAAAAAAATTACTATAAAAAGTTTGATGTCCCATGCAACTTCATTTTTCAGCATTTTATTAACAACTAAATTATAGTGTTAATTTATTAAAAAATAGTTTAAAATAATTTTTTATTTTTTATTTTTAAATACAAACATAAAATATACTAAAAAATACGTATTTTACTAGTTTACATCATTTCGAAATTCAAAACATATAGCCACTTTTTAGTGATTCAAGTTTAAAAGTTGGATCAGTGTTGGTCGTTTCCTTTATAAAATGTGACATAACCTTGTCTTTTTACCCCCCTTCAAAACCTATTTTTCCTATATAATCAAAACATGGTGTAATGGCGTATGGGTATATTCAAATATATACAACCATTTTGGGAGGTACAATGAAAGATTACTAAGCTACGACCTGAGGATAAGTGAAAAGCAGTAGGGGGATGGAGCAATAGAGTATTGTTGCATTGAAGGAGATTAAGCAATAGTTATCTCAAAGCGTACAAGTCTACATGGTTGATTCAAGATGTTGGTGTCTAAGAGTATGAGTTACACTTGATGTAGTATGCACAACAATTGATTGGAGGGTTTCTAGCCCCATATTGAAGGTATTTTCATAGAAGACCCACACAAAAGAGCATGAGGTGTTGGACATTGCATGGCAGACGGAATTCAATAGATGCTATAACATAAAAACAAGTTATTTTGTAGAAGTACAAATAGCAACCATGGAGCTCCATGGAAGGAAGAGGATTTTTGGCATGAACTATGTGCAAAGGTAATGATTGAAGGTAACCATGAACCAAGGGAACATGAAAAGAGACTGATCATATAGAGAAAGAGGATAAGCAGTTTTAACAAAGATAAATCCTAGGGGTAGGGTGGCATTGGACTAGGATGTAACTACATGCACCCACGTCGATGAGAGGGGAGGTTCTTTAAAGGATACTAACATTTTTGGTCTCAGTTTGAGGGAGGGGACCCCACTTTGAGGTCTTGAATTGTATCTTTATAATGCCTACTTATTTGAGGGATTTCTAGACACATTCTTTCCAACAGATTTTTAATCCCCAAATGTATTGATCATTACTATGCAGAAGTTGACAGTCAATTAAAGGATGAAAAAAAACCCTGATTCAAAATTGAGGAACTTTCGTAGGGATTGCATATGAGTTTCACGTAACAGGAAGATTGATATGATTTGGAAATCCTATACCCAGTGCCTCACTTCTACATTATAATACAAGAAGGGAGCAATACTACATATTGTAGCTCAATAATTCTATACAATTTTGTTTTTCATGTAGGTTGGTTGATCATATTATCCCTTGAGTGAGAGTCATATAGTACATTTATGTTGGTTTATGGTTCAAATTCCAAACTTGTAGGGACAACAATTGAATTTAATATCAAATCCAGCCAAGGAAAGTTTATAAAGGGCTGTGACTCTCATAAATGCATCACAAGATTCATAGTTCTTACTACACATGAAAAAAAATAGCAACATATCATTGTGCAGTAAGACCAACAAAGTAGAGCATGTAAGATTTCTCTTTAATGATAGTGGTTTTCAAATTGGACAGTGAGTAGTAGTTGGGATTTTTTATCAAAATTAATGGTTTTACTATGTGCAAAAACTCTTGGAATAAACCGAAAATGGGAATAAGGTAATAAAATTTGGTGAAAAAAATGTGATTACGCAATTAAGATTAGCTATTTATTTTACATTGATATACAATGCATCGAATCTTCAGGAAAATATTCTAGATCAAATGGAAAATTGACAAGGCAAGATGAATTATGGGACTATAGATAAGTTGTAAGTTTATAAGTGAATATTTTTCATGTGAATGGTAAATCTGTGCTATTTTGGAAGTTTAAGCGAACCCTAATATTCAACAATGATAATATCAACAATAAAAGGTAATACTATTAGTTAAAATGACATCAACAGTAATATCAAAAGGTAATGATATCGACCAAATTCTTTCCCAAAAAAAATTAATGACGATGTTCAATAAGGAAATGACATGTCTATTGATATCTTATAAGTTTATGTTGATATTTTATTTTATTTAATCGAGGCATAGTAGAAACCCTAATTGAGACCTTCTTTATCATTGAAAGAGCAACACCAGAAGATGGGAGGCAGCATATGGATAATAGACGGGCTAAGTTTTGCAGGTGTCTAATATTTCTCCCCATCTTTTACACAATGTAACGCCATAAGAGGTGAAGGAATATTGATTTATGGTTTGTAATTTTAGGTGCACATTGGGATTAAAGGATGGAATGGATCTAATACCAATTGAAACAAAGTTATTTCCTAATTTAAATGTAACAATGAAATTGATTTCATAGATTTATTTTCTTAAAATTAAGTACAACAAACTTGATTGATTTATTTCTCAGATGTAAATGCAAGAAATTTATTGTATTTTTATTAATTGAATTAAAAAACAAAATAAAAAGAATCAAATTGAGCAATAGACAAGATATCAAATTTTAATTGTCTGAATGAACATAATATAGTACTTATCTTAGTTGAAATTTGTAGAAGAAATCCCAACTATTGTTGGAATGGACCCTGGCTGTCTATGAGCAATCAGAGGAAAAAAGTATATTTTTTACTCTTCACGATGTGCTAGTTCCTTAGGAACAATGCTCAACACTCGTGGAAAACCATGCCCTGGCGAGGACCGTCTTGAGTGTACCCTATTGTTCGCCAAGTTGGACACACACAATGATGTGCCCCCTTCTCCATCTTGCTCACAACCTGCTAACCTAGAATCCTATTCCCGCAATGTGCAGTGCCTTATTATTTTCCTCTTTTCTCTCTCTGTTACTTTCCAAGTCTCACATGAATGCTTATATAAGCCTTAAGGGGTGGTTTCCAAACCATCACACCCTTTCACAAAGGATGCATTTAATAATTATTCAAATAAATAATTATGCTTCCACCTTCTTAAGAGAGGTTTCACACATATGCTTTATTAATATCTCTTTTAATCAAAGGATCATAATATCCTTTATTCTCCCTTTAATTTTAAAGGGTTATTTATAACTTTCTCTTCTTGTGGAAAAGGTCACATGACATAGATACTATATGGCCTAGCAGTTTCCCTTCTATCACCCCAAAAGTATACTTCTTTGGATTAAAGGAAATGGCATATTCCAGAGCCTTCATAAAGATCTTCTCTAGATACATGCAATGACCTTCCTCCTTCTTGGAATAGGCAGCCAAGTCATCTTGATAAACAACCATGAATATGTCTGTGAAGTTAGAAAATGCAACATCTATTACTCTCTAAAATGTTGCTCCTGTGTAGGTTAAACCAAATGGAATTCTTATATAAAGATATGTCCCCCATGATGTAGTAAAAGTAATCTTGTATTGTTTAGAATCCTTCACTTTTACTTGATTTTAGCCAGAGAATCCATCCATCATTGGTAGTATCTCACAACCAACAAATTTATGCAATATTGACTCCATGTTGGGAAATGGGTAGTTGTCTTTCAATGAAGACATGTCTAGATTCTTGAAATCCACACACAACCTTATATCTCCATTTTTTTTCTTACTGGCACCAAGTTTGAAACCCAGGTGGAATGTCTAATTAGTTTAATGATCCCACCATCTCTTAGTTTCATTGATTCTCATTGCATCTTAGGTGCCAGTGTATGATTAATAACTCTTTGCTTTTGCCTAAAGGGATTTGCTTCTAAATTAAGAGGAATTTCATGTTAGAAAAAATCCTCTCTATAGGCCTTGAGGTCATCATATGACCAAGCAAATTATTTTTTTATACTTTATGAGCAAAGAGATAAGCATTGTTCTAAATTTTGGACTAAGTTTTTTACCAATATAAACTTTCTTAGGTGCACACTCAATTCCCAAGTTCACTTCTTCCAAATCTTGTTCATGTGAGGGAATTGGTTTGACATCACATTTGTCAAAATTATCAAAAACTCATTCTAAATCTACCATACCTTTGGGAATATTGTTAGTCTTTTACTGCATTATCTCATTTCCAAAGATAGTGTCCTTCTCATCAATAGTTTCCACAAATTTTTGGAAGTCAATTTCCTAGTTGTGGTATTCATCTATATAGTGTAAGAACTTTAATAGATTTGAGTCATCATTGAATGCTTTCTAGTTACAAATATTATTTGGAATGGAAATCCTTAATTGGACCTCAACCTTTCATATCCCATAAAAATTAATATCATCTAGTTTTAAGGCTATATTTGTAAGCAAGTCTGCCATTGCATTCTTTGCTCTTTCCACCCAGTTAATTTAAAATGCATCAAACATTTCTATAGTATCCCATACAACAGACTTGTATTGCTTTAGTATTTTATGTTTTGACACGTATCTTTTCCTAACTTGGGATACAACTAGCTTAGAGTCCCCAAAGAGTTTAAGCTTCTTGATCTTATTCTTGACTACCATGTTAAGTCCTAATAACAAAGCCTCATATTCTGCAACATTATTTGTACACTCAAATTTTAATGAGAATGAGTATTTGTAAGAATTACCTTTTGGTGATATGAGAATCACCTCTACACTCGATCATTACTTTGAACATGCTTCATCAAAATACATAGTCCAAATTCCATCTTCTTGTGTTTGTTCATTAATTTCTTCAACTATAGGTGCAATACTATCTTCTATTGGTTGTGACTCTACAACTCTAAAGTTCTCCATGTCAACATCAAAAAAATGCACATGTTTTGTTGGCTGCAAGTCTTCAATAATATTGGAGGATCTCTTTTCTCTATTAAGTTTGACATACTTTCTATTAATAGGGATCATGACATATGAAATATCTAATTACATAATTTCCCCAATTTTTGCTAACTACTTTCTTGACAAAAGCATTTCATATTGAGGTGTACTAT